>MQRL01619024.1:0-17140 GCA_001938525.1 Dugesia japonica
CCAATCAAAGAAAATAATTATAAAAGCTTTTATGACAACAAACGCAGTCAAATTATATGAAGCAAAAGATTCAAAGATTGAAGATTTCGAAACAAGATGTAGAGAAGCATTTTCAGAGCTTGCAGATCTTGGTAAAGATCTAAATAATGACTTAAAATATTGTAGAATAAATGAATCCTCAATTTCATTTTTTTCAAAAGTTCAAAAATTAGCAGTTGAATTCTGGCGTCACAAGTTAACAAAACAAACTCGTCAAATTCTTTTAACAAAATTCAATGGACGATAAAGAAGTTAAATAGGAAATCAAAATGCGAGACATAGAAGATGTTGAAAAAATTAAAGAAGTTATAATTAAAATTAATGGATTGAAAAAGGAAATTGAACAAGAATATGGAATATCAGCGTTGAAGAAAAAAGTTACATATGCAACAGTAGCGAGTGAAATTCTAAATTCAAATAATAGATTTAATAAACCAAGATTCAATGGAAATTTAAATAAAAGTAAAAATTATGAACAGAAATATGATTCCAAGATATATCGAAGAAATACCGGAAATTTTATGAGAGGAAATTATGAGCCCAATTTTCAGACTTTCAGAGTGAGAAAATGTTGGGCATTTGGAAAAGATGGTCACATCCGCTCACAATGTCCTAATGTTAAATGTTTGCATTGTAAGAATCCAGGACATCTTCGATTTCAATGCCATAAAATTAATCCTTTGAGAGCAGAAAGAAGACAAATCTACAACAAGCAACAAAGATTTCAAATGAATACCTATGATGATG
Source organism: Dugesia japonica (assembly GCA_001938525.1). Lineage (NCBI taxonomy): Eukaryota > Metazoa > Platyhelminthes > Tricladida > Dugesiidae > Dugesia > Dugesia japonica. The sequence continues at coordinate 787 of MQRL01619024.1, forward strand.
ATGATGATGCTTGTCCCAGTGATGGAGTATAACAAGGAGATAATTCGGGAAATGCCTAAGCTCTGATGAGGGAGGATCCAATTGGAGCTAGAAATCTAGGTCAGATAATAATGTTTTGATCACTAATGTATGTGATATGACTGCTTGTGAATGTTTGTTTGATGTAAATAATAAAAATTTTAAAAAATTGAATGATTTAGTTTGATTGAATGAATGTAAATATTTGCCGATTGATGATTTATTTAAAAAAACTATAGAATATAAAAATGATTATTTTATAGATAATATTTTAATTCCTAATTGTGCTTCAGCTTTAAATAAGGATTTAAATAATGCAAATTTAATAAATAATTATTAAGATAAGATTGTGTATAATAAAATGTCCGAAAGACCCTGATTAAAGTTAAAGTTAAATAACGAATTAAATGTTAATTGTTTACTTGATACTGGCGCTAAGATTATTGTGATTGACCATGCAATATTTTTAAAATTAAATATTACTAAAATTAAAAGTGAATATATTAATGTTACTTGTGCTAATGAAAGTCAATTAAAAATAAAAGGTAGTATTATATTAAAAATTACACTTAATAATCAAACAGAATATATTAAGTTTTATGTTGCAGAAAATATTTCTCCCAGTGTTATTGCCGGAATTGGTTTTCTATCTAAATTTAATATCAAATTAAAAATGCTTAATTATATTGAATAAAAAATATGTGAAATAAAAACTTTGAACTTTAAAAATGAAATGAATAAAAATATTAGTGACATAATTGAATGATTTTCATAAATTTTTATGAAAGATAAATATGATGTAGGTAAGACAACACTATTAAAACATGAATTTGTTACCCACGGTGGTCCAGTTGTAGTAAATACTAGGTGAAAACCTATACATTTAGAAGATAAAATTAATAAGGCTATTTTAAAAATGGAAGAAAAGGGTATAATTAAACACTGTGATTCTGAGTGGAATAGTTCATTAGTTTGTGTTTGGAAGAAAGAGAAAAAAGACATTAAATATTGCTTGGATTTTAGATTATTGAATAATATAATGGAGAGACCATTGTTCCTAATACTAAATATAGGAGAAATGCTTGACATTTTGAATGGATCAAAATATTTTACAACAATAAATTTGTGTAATGCATATTACCAGGTATAATTAGAGGAAAGTTCAAAATACAAAACGGCATTTTCTACAAAGTTTGGCCAATTTTGCTTCAACCAAATGCCATTTGGAATAGTTGCAGCACCAGCAACATTTCAAAAATTAATGACAAAAGTTTTAGGACCATTAAATTGAAAGGAAGCTATTGTTTATCTTGATGATATACTGATATTTTCYAAAAKTGAGAAAGAGYATACAAAAAAATTGGAAAATGTTTTTAATCAAATCAAAAATTCAGGTTTGAAATTAAGTTCTGATAAATGTGTATATGTGAAAAGTGAGATTAGGTTTCTTGACCATATCATTTCAAAAGATGGTTTAAAAATAGATCCAGAAAATATAAGAGCAATTAAAGAATTTGAACAATCTAAGTGTTTGAAAAATCTTCGTGGCTTTTTAGGGCTTACAAATTATTACAGAAAATTTATTAAATATTATTCAAAACAATTGAGGATATTAGAAAGTTTATGTGGAAACAAAAAAAATTAATTAATTTGGTCAGATCAATGAAAACAAAGTTTTGAAGCTTTTAAAATAGAACAAATGAAGGCTCCTATACTTATTTATCCAGATTTATCCAAAGAATTTATACTGGATACAGATGCTAGCCTTGACACATTTGGTAGAGTTTTATCACAGTTAGATGAACAATGCAATGCACAGGTTATAGCTTATGGATCAAAATTAGGTTATTCTATAACCAGAAAAGAGCTTCTAGCAATAATTTATTTTACTGAACATTATAAACACTATTTATAGGCGAAAAGATTTAAACTTCGAACTGATCACAAAGCCATAACTTTTATGATGAATACAAAAAACTGATTACTCCACAATTTTAGACATAGATCAATTATTTAAGTTTTTCAATGTTAAATAAATCGTGAGAATTCGAAAAAAGGGAAAATGAAAACAAAAGTCTTAGCAATTGAGCTTAAAACAAATGGTAATAAATGGCAAAAAAACTCTGAAGAAATTAATAATATAATAGGTAACCTAAAAAATGGTGAAATGAATTCAAAATTTAAGTTTTCAAATTGTATCATAATGACTAAAAATAATAAAATTTAGATTCCTTTGGAATGCAAAAAATTATTTGTAAGAAATAAACACGAATCATTATGAAATATAAGTTCTCGAAAAATGGCAACTCATATAAGAGCAAATCATGATATAGAAGATCTAGAAGAAATATTAAAAGAGATTACTCAAAGTTGTAAAAAATGTCAATTAAGAAAAACAGACAACTCAAACAAAAGAAAAACTATTACTGTTCCAGTTGATGACAAATCATTCTTATTGACTTTTGTGGTCCTTTAAAGAAAACATTATATGGAAAACAATACATTTTAGCTATAAATGATAAAGTTAATAGATTCATATCTCTCAATGCAGTATCATATCAAGATGAAAATACCACTGTTTAAATATTAAAAAATAATTGAATTTTCAAATACGGTGCACCGAGAATAATACATACAGATCGTGGGAAATCATTTGAATCAAATCTATTCCAACAATTAGCTAAGGAATTTAATTGTGAAATCCAATACTCTAGTCCATATCATCATAGTACAGTGCAGTCTTGTTAACCCGCGGTCACTGGGGTCCATGATCTACCCCCTTGGGTTAAGTCAAGTGGGAGTCATATTTGTCATTTAACAAATAAGAAAGAAAATGTACAAAACAAATAAAATACATTTATTATTAATACATATATGTAAAAATATAAGAAACAATCACTTTTTTATCAACCCATCTATAATATTAAGTTGTTTTCTAGAAATGTTTTGAAATTTATTTAATTCCTGGAACATAGTTCTTGCTTGCAGGACTCGGGTCTGAATGCCCTTTTATTCATAAAAGTCCCTTAAAACTATGTATGTGTAAATTCGGGAGCCAAGGCAGAATTGCGGGTTAAGCAGAACTGTGGGTTAACGAGGCGCGGGTTAGTGGGACTGCATTGTAGTAATAGAATAATTGAAAAATAATTTCGATTTATATGAGATACAATTCATATTAGCTTACAAGATAAGAAAAAGCAGGACTGGATCAAAATTTTAGCAGAAAAAGAATTTATGCTGAACACCACAATTCAGAGTACGACGAATGTATATCCAGCTGAAATAGGTTTTAGGAAAAATTTAATCGTCAAGGAGTGCTGGGCACGTTTCAAAAGCCCCAATTGGTATGATATACTCTTATGCATGTCATCTAGCCGGAACTACTGGGTGTCTTGACTACTGCGTCACCATAAACGGTATTTACTTGAGTGTAATTACCGGAAGCACCTCATCACGTAAAAGCAATTCGCATTGGTAAATTGTTAGAATTAACTAGCCTGATCTCATGACAAAGTTTTCTTTGCTGGTTTGTCCTTACATACATGCGCATGATAGGATTCAGATATTGAAGTGCTCTTAAGTTAATTCAAACACGCATAATAAATTCGAATGAAAAAAGGATTTTACATTGTTAAATTTCGATAGCGGAGTATGATGTCAGGTATGAAAAGATCTCAAGTTTAGATATGACGAAAGATTTCAAGTTAATTGCCATAGTTAATTGTTCAGATATGAAACAATTTCAAGTTTAGAAATGAAAAGAGATTTCAAGTTTAATTGTCATAGTTAGTTGTTCAGATACGAAAAAGGACTTCAAGATTAATTGTTTTAGTTAATTTCATGCATAATTGTTCGGATAGGTATAGGATTTAAAGTTTAACTGTTCTTAAAAAAAGAATTATCATATAAAAAAGGATTTAAATCTAATTGTGCTTATGAAGAAGGATTATCTCGTAGTTAATTTTACGCATAAGGATTAAGATTTAAAAAAATTCCACGCTTAAACGTTCTGATAAAAAAGGGGGATTATCACGCATAATTATTTGAATATTAAAAGAATTCCAAGCTTAATTGTTCTTCTAGAAAGGAATTTTCATAATTGATTCCACGCATAGTTGTTCAAAGATGAAAAGCAATTAATAAGATTCAAGGGCTTCAACGAGAACGTCGAATTTGTACAAACCCGGGTGAGGAATGAACGATAAAATTATCTTCAGGGTATGGCTAAAATAACATACTAACGGAAACCAAAAAAAAGGATACAAAAAGATAAATACTGAGGGTAAAATTGTATTGTTATATGAAAAAAAATCTTGTTACGGGTACAGAGCATTCATTGGAGAAAGCACATTCAAGCCGGAAATCGTTGCAACAAATAGGCTTTATCCAGGTATAAAACTTTACTAACTATCATTATAACTAATATCATTACTAACTATCAACTATAACCAGTTATTGCTCCAAAAGCCTGTCTAGAGATAGTGGGGTAAACCCTTCGACAGAAACCCGGAATATGTAGATGAATTCCTATGGAGCTACGAACATTACGCAAATTCCTATGGTTATAGTTAAAAACATAAAATTGACTTGGTAGCACTGTAACTTAAAGAAAATGCTTTAAAAGTTTACCGACAACATAGTCAAGAAACTATTGAACCATTCAAATCATGGAAGGAAGTAGACCTACTTCTTAGACATAGTTTTAAAGAACAAAGAGACTTTCTACAAGCAAGAAAGGAACTCTCACAATGTCAACAACATGACGAGGAGTCATCTCAGAATTACGCCATACGATTTAGACAACGATTATTTAAAGTACCTTGGCCAAAGGAAACCGGCGATCAATGTGTGGGAATTTACATTAAAGGAATCAAAAGTAAAGAAATACAACAATTAGTTAAACTAAAAGAGCCCAAAACAATTACAGAAGCCATAACAATACATCGAGCGGAAGAAAAAGAGATACTAGGGCAGAATTACGTATCCATGCTTTGCCAGAAATGTCGCAATAAAGGTCATACAGCGACAGAATGCTTATCAAAGAAGAAGAAATGTGGAAAGTGCGGGCGCAAGGGACATAAAATGGAAGAGTGCCCAAACCCGGCACTCATTTGTCGCTATTGTCAAAAAATGGGTCACCAAATATTGAATTGACCCAAGAAAGGATGTCAAGGTAGTAGAAATAATATGGAAGAAGATGAAGAGGTACATTGTTGGAATGGAAATTGGCAAGTTTAAAAAATATTACCCAAGAATAATGAACCAGAAAGATTGTATATGCTACATATTGAATCAAAAAGGTCACCCATAAATCAAGAATTGAAGAAAGCAGAAAAAGCTAACATCAGGAAAGCAATGGAAGAAGGAGCAGTAAAAGAACAAAAAAACAAACTGATATGGTGACGATATAAACAACTGGAAGGAAGAAAACGAGAAAAAAATGAAACCTTTCAGGAGTTTGCAGCCGCAATAAAGAATTTGGCAAGATTAGCAGGCCTAGCAAATGAACAAATGATAGTAAGATGTTTCAGATCTGGATTACGAGACACATTGATAAGAAGTAATTTAGCTTCAAGCAAACCCCACAATTTGACTACCGCTATATTAAAAGCGGAAGCAATGAGGGAAGTATTAGCAGAGCAACGACTAATTTTAGGAAAGGAAACTGCTAATCACGAAACAAGGTATAAACAATTTAACATGTAAAATAGATGTCAAAATTGCCAAGAACTCATCATAATACTAATCAATGTACTATTAAATATACGTATTGTAGCATCTGCTGTCGGAAAAATCACCCTATAGATATAAATCTATGATCTCTACCAACTTCTTCCTTTTTCGTTATAGCAAGAATGCTATACAAGAAACATCTATTATCATAGTTCTGTACATTAACAATGGCTTTTTGTTGGCACAGATATTGTAGCAAATGCGGTAAAAAGGATCACCCGGAAGAGATATGTCTACTCAAGAGAATCAGAACAGAAGAAGATCAAAGTTCAAGAGACGATAACGAAAGTAGCGAAACTCATAGCCAAAAAAGTGTGAACCAAAGTAAAGAATCAACTAAATTGCACATGCTAAGAATCAAAGTACATGATTGCCTAAGAATTAATGAGGTATTACCAAAGGCTCAGCGAGTACAAAAATGTTACAATTGCAACAAAGAAGGGCACCAAGCTAAAGATTGTCAAACAAAAAATAAAGTGTGTTACATCTGTGGAAAACAGGGCCATATCGCAAGATTATGTCTAGACAGAATAGACTTTGCAGGACCAAGGAATATAACAGAAGTCAGAAGAAGTTGTAATTAAGAAGAAAACCGTTTTCCAATTAAATATGTACAATGGTATCAAATACGACAAGATAAAGATGCTAAAAATACCAGGAATAAAGAGGTACTAGGAATCCTGTCCAAAGAAAACCATCAGTTACGTGAGCGAATGAAAAGTAATCATCAAAGAATCACTCGACTAAGAAAAGCCCTAGCCGAACTAAAGCTCAATGGAGAAGAAAAGTCATCAGAGGAAATCATGCAAAATGAGAATAAAATAACTCCAGAAGATAAAACAAACACCGAATCTAACGAAGAGGAGCAAAACGAGCAAATAGCTGTAATAGTAACTTAAGATAGCGGATTTAGCCTTTCACTAATAGTACAAATAAACAACCAAACACTGAAAACCCTTTTAGATACTGGAGCATCCCGATCAGTATTGAATATAAAAAATGGATCCCGAAACAAAAGAAAAGAAATAAAACCCTATACAACCAGAGCAACAGGGGTTAATTGGGAAACCATGCAGATCATTGGAACATTAGAGTACAATGCACAACTTCAAGAAAAAACGATAAAACACCAATTCCGTGTAATGAAAACCAATGTAGATGCAGTATTGGGAACAGATTTAATGCCAAAATTGTTAATTGGGACAAAATTGGATTTTAGTACATTCCAAATCGAATTGGAAAAACCAAAATCAGAAGTGATAAGCATGTTGCAAGTAAGTCAAGAAATTCCTAATCTATGAAAAGACCAAAACATTTGGGAAGACCAATATCAAAATTGTCTAACTAAGGAAACTATAAAAATAAATACCAGAGGAATGAATAACGAATAAGAGGCAGAAAGAGATTGTGTAAATAAAGTCCAAGAGGTCATCAAAGTAATAAGTAAAAATAAACAACTGATTTCAACCAGAACAGCAGAACTCATCGGAGCTCTACATAGTTTTAAACCAATTATTAGTCAAGAACACCAAGTGTTATTAGAAGAGTTAGTATAACCAAGGTCAAAAGTTATTAGGTTTAAAACAATAATCATTTAAAACATATGTTTTATGGCTTTGCAATAAGAGAAAACTGATCATATCACGAGATTATCGCTGGTGTGATATAGCGGAATTAATTGAAAATAACCGACAGACGAAAAAAGGGAAGAATTATATTTCGGTTCTACACTTATTGACAGCGAATCCATGGACTCAATACAATTAGGAGTACTCTGGAAAAATGCTCGCATAGATATATTCGTCCAGAATAAAGGAAATGGAAGAAATAACCGACATCTGAACCGAAGAAAGGCCTCCGAGCATTAACATTATTTAACGACCAGATAGCATCAAAGTGCCAAGAACCAAAATCGGCAATGAACAAAAAAACAAAGTATGAAAAGAACATTGAAGAAAAAGAAATCTTGAATGCATCTAAAGACTAACTACAAACGGTAGCTATGCAACTACAAGAATTAAACAAAATAACTCACAAAGTAAATATAATGCCTGAAGAAGCAGAAGAAAAAACTGTGTTAGTAACAAGGTTACTAAAACTCGTAGAACAAGAACGGCGGATCTTTATCAGTATGCAAAAGTGCAAAATATGTAAAAAGAAGAGAGATATAAAAGAAAGTTGTTGGGCAGATAAAATATGCAAAATAGAACACATGTGGCAAAAAAGAACACATATGAAAGAATTGTAGCAATAAGCGGAAAATGGTTAGAAAAGAAACAACCCAAAAGGTTGCCACAGTAATGAGGAACAAGAAAATATAGTGACCGACTCGATTAAACTCTGCATGCTACAGGTGGAAACTGTAGATATAATAGAACCTGATGACTTCACAGAAGTAGTATAAAAAAAGAAAAGAGAAAGGAAAAAAATTAGAGAAATGAAAACCAGAAGCCAGTTATCAGAAGTAGGCACTCTAAATATACAGAAAGCCGAAAAAAATCAAACATGTAACCAAGAACAAGTAAACTATATAACAAGGTCGAACTTAAATCAAGAGTCGAAATTATCATCAAACAACGATCTTACCGATCAGATGGAAGAACTGTTATGGGTATTAACGTTACAACAAAAGGAGTTGGAAGAGGTAACCAATGCAGTACGGAAAGTATCGGTAGAAGCAATAGTAGAAAATGTCTTAAAATCAAGGCTATCGAATTTCAGAGAACAAGAAAAACAGACGAAATTCGCAATGTAATTGTTGTTAAAAACCTGGAATGAAACGGAAGAAAATATAATGAAACCCATGATACCAGAACAAAAAAACTATACGTGTAGTGAATGTGGTAAACGTGGTCATCTGGCAACCTGGTGTTGGAAAAATAGATTATGTAAATATTGTGGGGAATCAGATCACCCAAAGAAACTATGTTGGAAAAAACCATGCAAATTATGTAGCAAATTAGAACATACAGAGAAACAATGTAAAAAAGAATCGGATATCGAACCTATCTTTAGAGAGAAAGGTTGCACGAGATGTGAAAAAAAGAGACCACACGATAGCTTCATGTGGGATAAAACCAAAAAATGTGGGTGCAAAGAACATACTGAAATAGTATGCCAACCGGAAAAGCAATGTACTAAGTGGAAGAGGACATCTAGCAGAACAATTTGGTATTCCTAGATGTTTCAACTGTGGTAGAGCCGGACACATCATGAGAAGGTGCCGATTTAAAGCAAGTAATGAAGACTTAGCTATAATAATAGAAAGATCAAACAAGTTTTGTATGTTACAAGTAACCAAGGAAGAGGAATTAACGCAAACACCTGACATTTTGAATGGAAACCAATTAATGACACATGTAGAACAAGATAATTATCAGACAGTACCAGAAGACTGGCAGAAAATGCTTAATGCATACGATGGCCGGATATCCAGATTAGAGGAAGCCTTACGGTTGAGTGAAATGAAATTCCAAAATTTCAAGTTTTTAGCAGATAAAGGAATGGGAGAAAAAAGAGATGCGATAATATTAAGGGATACAGAGATGGCCCACCTACAAAGAAGAATATCATTCAACCAAAACCATAAATCCCTAGTAGAAAAGGCTTTACGTTCAAGCCAAATACAATGTCAAAACTTTAAACTATTGTCTGAGAAGACCATGGAAGAACAGAGGGCAACCAATGGAAAATTGTTAGAAATAATTGAGGAAAGAAAACCATTCTACAAATTTTTAACGGATCAACAAAAGAACTGGAAAACAGGAACAAACAAAAATTTAAACATGAGCAAAATCGATCAGCCTCAAACTCCAAAACCAAATGATAACGAAACCTGGAACAAAACAGCACCAACAAAGCCCATTGCAATAATTAGCCTCATCTGACAAAACCAATCATTCAATGGACAATCAGACCACTCGATAATCTATTCAGGAGAAAGTAACGATCATATAAGTAAGTGTATAATATTATCAACAGTAGATATAGACCAAGCGTATTATAAAGTCGAACTAGAAGAGAAGCTTAAAATTAAAACCGCTTTTTTACAAAGAAAGGCCAGTATTGCTATGATCGCATGCCATTCGGCCTATCAACCAATCTAGCTACGTTTCAAAAATTAATGCAAACAATTTTGTCAAATATTCTATTTAAAGGCGTTGTAGTTTTTATTGATGATGCTCTAATCTTTGCGAAAGTTGGAAGGAACATGATCGCATTCTATCAAAAGTATTTCAAAGAATTCAAACATCTGGTCTTAAAGTAAATCCAGCCACATGTAAACTGTATCAATAGAAACTAGTGTTTTTGGGTGATACAACAAATAAATTTGGATAAAAACCAAATTTGGAGAAAGTCAAGAAGATTGTTAATGCTGGAATTCCAAAATTTACTAAAGAATTGCGATGTTTTCTTGGAATGGCAAATTATTACAGGAAATTTATAAAGAATTTTTCACAACTTGCTACATCTGTATATGCTGCTCCAGAATGTCAAAAGCACGAGATAATGTAGACAAAAGAATGCGAGATGAGTTTCAGGAAAATCAAGGAAGCTCTTTGTAATTCTCAAGTATTTGGGTATCCTAATTCAGAAAGTCAATTTATTCTGGATACTTATGCCAGTTCTTCGGGACTTGGTGCTGTATTGAGCCAATCACAAAATGGTATAGAAGTCGTTATAGCATATAGATCAAGGTTGTTGATATTGTGTGACCAGGAAGGAGTTATTGGCTCTTTATGAATTTATTCGACATTTTCTACATTATCTTTATGAGAAAAGTTTTGTCGCAAGAACAGATCACAAAGCTTTAGAGTTTATAAAGAATTCAGAAAACCGATTACGCCACAGTTTCAGACTTAGATGAACGAATTATCAGAATATAATTTCGTATTGAAGTATAGAAAAGGGGAACATCATTACATAGCTGATGGTATTTCAAGATTGCCAATGTCAGACTGAACATGAAAATGCCAAGTCTAAATCGTCTATGGTAAAATATTTAAATGTTATGAACGTTTTCAGAAGTAATTTGCACAATTACATAAAGAAATTTAAAGAAGACGAATTATTTAAGGAAATCAAAATTTAATTGATGGACAAATATGTTAAATTATCAGAAACGTTTAAAACTTCCCAGTATTTTAAATATTTGGATAGGTTTTTAATTGAAGACGATATTCTGTTAATTGAGTCAGATGATGAGCAAAAGATAGTGGTTCCAAAAAGATGCTTAACTGATTTTATGAACAAATTTCGTAGAGATTTATGCCATGTAGGAATAAAGAAAACAACAAAATATATATCTGATTATTTCTTCTGGCCGAATATAATTAAGGATGTTTGGAATGCTATCAAAGTGCTATCATTTTTGTATGTACAGAAAGGTTAGTAGTGAGAAAGTTAAGGAAACATTTATATCAAGATACGCAGCTAACCCGATGGAACCAATCGCGATAGATGTTGCGTATATGGATAACATTAAATCCAAAAAAAAATACATTATAGTAATAATTGATCAGTTCAATAAGTTAGTTAGTCTTATTGCAACCACAAATCAAAACGAAAACACGATCAAAAGTGCATTGTTAAACAACTGTATTTACAAATATAGATAACCTAAAACGTATTGTTTCTGAGCGAGGAAAAGTATTTGAAGGAAATGTTTAACAATAATTGGCTTCAAGATTTCATATTTTGTGGATATTTATATCTCCCAATGAGCATAAGTCAAATGGTTTAGAAGAGCGCGCAATTAGAACTGTCAGAGATATGATAGTAACATCCTTGAAATCTGGAGGAGAGGAGAAGTGTTGGAATGAAATCCATCCAAAAGTTGAGATTTCATTTAATTGCACGATATCAAAGGTGGTAGGATTTTCTCCGATGGAAGTTATCTATGGAAGGAAAATTAATATTCATTTAACGAAAGAATTCAAGAGTAACCGTAAAGAAGTTCTGTAAAAAGCCGAAAGTAACATAAACGAAGCTTCAAAAATAGAGATGAATCAAGAAGGAAACCGAGTTGAAAGGGAATTTAAAGTTGGATATAAAGTTCTGGTAAAGAGAGATCGGACAAAACGAAAGAAAAATGATTATATATATGATGGACCTTACAAAATTATGGAATTCCTATCACTTCATCAAGTAAGATTGCAGAATTCAGAAGTTTCGAAATACAGACGTATAGAATAACTGAAAAGGTGTTAACAATCTGGAAGAGACGGAGGGGTTGGAAATAAATGTGACCTTGAAGTTTTGTTTGTATATTAAAATGTAAATAATAAAGATATTTTCAAAATTTAAGATGTCTGTTATTACTGATTTAACTTGTAAGATGGGATATCGATAGACAATTCCCTAAGTTTGTCGTAAATTCGTAATGATGCGAATGAGTAGATAATTAGGCTTTTAGTTCATTATTCTGAATAATTTTTTGATTGAAATTTCTTTTTCTTTTGAATTCTACTGAAAATCGCAACGATATTTATACCAGTTGTCTGGTACGCCCCCGTTTTTTCTATTGGTTAATATACATCCTTAGATTTTTCTACCATGCTTATTAGCTGGGTTATTCAATTTTTGTCACCTGAGTTCTTCTCATTAGTCAAAACTTTGGAATTCCGAAACTGATTCCTAAACTAAATTTTTGAAAACCTTGACGTTTTCTTTACTATACTTTTCTTATCTGCCGCTTTTTACTTAATAGGAATTCTTCGTTTTCTTATATTTTATTATAAATTTAATTTCTTTTTTATAACACATCATTTTTTTAATTAAATTTAAAGTTTCAAAAGTCTCCATAAATTGTTTATTGATTATTACAAGTCTTTTCTTAAAAATAAAAATATGAAATAACAATTCACAAATTTCAAACAAATAACCTGAGAAATCTTAATAAAATATTTTTCAAAAATATTGGTTTTTTAAATCCCAAAATAATTACTTTTAAACCTCATTTTAGAAAATAATTTTGTAAAATTTTATAATTTAACAAAATGTAAAATTTTGACTTTAAATTAAAATACCTATGTTTTACATATATATATATTTTTTGAACCTAATAATTTTTAAAATTTTATATTTTAAAAATTTCAAAAAACCAATCTTAATATTAAATATAAAATTTAAAAGTCTCAGACATCCGAAATTCATCAATCGATACTTACAATGCATGATTGATTTTATTTAATAAATTAATTATTTATTTTTCTTCTCTTCTCAATTCATTTATTAGATTTGCATTTTTTCGTTTCTAAGCTGGAATTTAATTTAATTTAGGTGTTTCTTCCAAAAATTAATTCATTTAATTTATTTTCTACCTCTTCAATTATTAATCTAATTCGATTATTTTACTTTAATTTATTAAACTTTTACACTAGCAGTCTGAAATCGATATTGCTTGAACGTCTAGTGTGGTGATAGTTAGTCATGTCACCGCCGTTATGTGATTCATGCTGTTAAATTCATAAAAGAAATTTTATTGAAACATAATTCCTAGTTAGTTATAGTAAAAGTGTTCAAGAATTAATTCAATGACTGCAGAACATTAATAACTATCCTAATTTATTTCCTAGTGCACTAGTGTTGTGTGCCCCTTTACTGGTTCAATTGTCTGTAGGGGTGTTGAAATTGTTACCTCCACCAAATCTAGCATGTTACTAGATTTATTCTGCCAGTGCATTTTTACTAGAAGCATCATCATTTTTCTGGCGAATCTCAAATATAATAGATGATAATAGCATATTTTATGAATGAATTTATACGTTATCCACGCCGATACACTCATGTCTACATGAGGCTAGTGCTGGTTTATATGAGGGGAAAAGCGAACATGTTTTAATATTTATTAATAGTCAATGCTGACAATCAATAGGATGTATTCACGACTAATTTTCACCGAAATGTAGTGGTTAGAAAGGAGTGTATAACGCCATTATTGTAGGTGTCAGTTTGTGAGTGAGTTAGAATTGTTGCTATATGATTAAACATACGAGTGAACGGTAGAAAAAAAATGAGTCCAAAGTAACATTTCTAGTTTATTGAATCGTAAAATAACAGTATCTTTTACAAATAACAGATAAAAAATTAATTTTAACATGATGAAAATTAATTAAACATATTCTCACTTTTTATTGAAACTTTCTGCAACTAATGTTTTTCAGATAACGGTAAATTGATCATATCACAGCCCTGTTTTTCTCGATTAAAATATTGACTAAATGATTTATCACTCAAATTTTACTCAAAAAACTGACTTTCTGTTTCAATTTTCGGTAGGTTTTATTTTGCGTTTTTCATGTACACCAACTTAGTTCCTATTGGACCAATATTTTTAGAACTTTTTTAAACTTTTATTGGCTCCATTCTTATTTTTAGACTTTTTCTAACATTTCCTTTGTTTCTGGTTGGTGGTTATTTAGGGTAACCAAATGACTCCTTGGTCTTTGTTTCTACTCTATTTTATGGTACCTTATTTACTCAATCTTCTTGATTCTTTCTTGACTTTCCTGAAGGCCATACTTTTTATTTTTTGCAAAATGTTATTGCTTTTGCTGAGAGCAATCCAGTTTTTCTTATCCCATTGATTTTACGTTACCAGTAAAAAAGTTATTCATCTTTTACTTTTTTGCGTTAATGATTTTCTTTTATTTGCACTTGTTAATTAAATTATAGGTGACTAATTATTATTCTTCTCACTGCATTTAATTATTTTCGTATTATTTCCGATCTTTCTTCTGATTTCTTTCCTAATATTCTTAATTAATTATTTGCAATTATTTTCTTTTTATTGTTTTAATAAAATTAGTATTAAATTGTGGATTGTCTATTTTTTGGGTATCTTCCTGGTATTATTTCTTACTTCTTATCTTTTAATTAATTCATCTTCTTGGTTTTGGGCCCCTACTATTTTTTATTTCTGATACTCGGGTGTTTCACCCCAACAGATCTAAGAAATAAAAAAGAAATAAAATAACATACAAATAACTTAAAACCCAAGTAAACATAAAGATCCTATTAATTTAAATTATTTAAAGGAAACATTTAAAGATCTAGACCACCTTGGCGGGAGAGTCCAAAAGATCTAAACCGCCTTCAGTGGGTGAATATAAAAGATTTCGATGTTAGGTTATAAATGGTGGAATGATATTTGAAATATTTAAATATGATACAAATAAAAAATTAACGAAATTTATAGAAGTTRAAAATAATGGATCAATTTATTATTCAAAAACGTTAGAAATAAATATAAAAGCTACAAATAAAAATAATAGTAACTAATAATATAAAAATAATAGGAACAATTTGTTTTTAAATTTAAAGAATTAAATCAACAATGAAATCAATCAAATGTTTCCGCCAATAAAAAATATGTGACAAAAATGAATGAAGCTAAGCATAATGTTTCAGACAAAATAAAAGGTTGTAATCTCAACTAGAAAAAATAAAATATCATGTTGATGAATTATGGAAGCATAGAGAAAAGGAGGTTACAGTTATTATAACATAAATAAACCAGGTAAAAAAATATTTGATGAAAAAATAAAATTATTAAATTTATTTTCAGATAAAAGTCAAACCTATTAGGAGTTAATGAAATTATTAAAAACTTTTAAATTGATATATGCAACGTTTCCTGTTGGTTACCACACAAATTCATTAAATGTAATAACTGATATTAATTGTTATGAAATGATGAGTGCAGACAACCACATCATCTAATTATACATTTAACTAAAGATTTTAATGCTATATTTATCTTAAAAGCTCAATGAAAAGCTCAATTTTATGTTGAAGGACAGCTACTTAGATATAAATATGATGAATACATTTTCATTACTAATGATATAAAATGGTGCTCCTTTGGAGTTATATTTTTCCATAAATAGCTTGAAATTATTCAATTTATATTATATGAACGAAATTGAATAGGAATTGATCAAAGTTCTTTTATTATCATAACTTAATCAGGTGGACTTCTTTATAAATATTGCAAACTAGGAAAAATTAATGTTATTAAAAAAAGGATTGACTGCATATTATCATAAACTCGCTATGTCAACATGTATTTAATTGAAAACTTTAGGGATATCATTAAAATTTTTGGTATGTTAATGAAACTGGTAATTCAATTTCATATTTGAGAATTTGAAATGAACCTTAACATGAACATGATGCTGTTAATTTAAAATATTTAAGAAACTTTTATAAAACATTATTTCATCCAATTGATACAACAATTGAAACATTTAAAGAACGTTTAGAAAAGTTATCAGTTAATACAAGATTTTAGGTATCTCCAACATTTAATTATTATAATGAAAAGATTTGAAGTGTAAGCCATGTGTCAGATATTAGATTTCAATTTTCTAATAATCTTATGAAATCATATTTTTGTTACGATTCGAAAAATGAAATTATTTCAACATATCATTTTAATGCAGTTTCTTACCGTAAATATGCATTCTTTATTATTTTCAATATAATATTTACATGTGATATAATATTTACAGTTGCAAAAAACCAATAACTTTGGTAATTTAATCGACCTTTGTCTATCATCTGTATCTTCAAAACCAATTGCTGCAAGATAAATGTTTTT
>MQRL01619394.1:0-11018 GCA_001938525.1 Dugesia japonica
AATATTAATTATAATATAAATTTAGTTTTCAATGATTAGACTGCTCCGTCTGTTTGTACACCGACAATTCCTGCCGAATTGGACAAGAAAACTGTTCCGTATCGGAAATTAATTATTTTAATTATAAATTTTATGAAACAATTTAGTATTTTAGGATATCATCAATAAAGAAATTATGAAGGGAAGAAGAAGAAGAAGAAGAATAAGAAAATGAAGAAAATTAAAACAAAAATAAATAAAAAACAATGTGAACGAATATCAGCCCTCTTCAGGGCTACAATTGATGGTTGAATGCACGTTGTGATATGATTTTTTTTTGAATATTATTTATTAGTTTTTTGTTAACTTTATTGATTTTTAGTTTTTGTAAAGTTTTTATTAGATTTTAGTTTTAGTTAGATTTAGTAAAGTTTTATTTATTTAGTTAAATTTATTAATTTTAACAGATTTTATGTATAGAGTTTTATTTAATCAGTTTTTGTTTTAGTTAGTTTTTATATTTAATAATAAGTTTTATTTAATAACTTGTTGTTTAATAAGTTGTTCTTATTTTATTTAATTTTAAACATTAAAACATGAACATGCGAACACACAAACATGCAGTAAAACATTAGGAATGCAAATAAAACAATGACAAAACAATAGAGATGCAATGAAACAAAGCAACTATTGCAAAAATATTGAAAAATAAATAAATATACAATGAATCTAGATTATAAACGATTATAGACTATTATAGACGATATTGTAGAATATATAGATTCAATGTATCCTTTTCAAAATCACTTTATTTTAATTTTTGACAATAAAAAAGGTATTAAAAACTAAATAATATATTTTAAAGATTTTTTAAACAATAAATTCCCCGTAATGTATTTGTTCATGATTATTTGTGTTGCATTCTAAATCTAAATAAATAAATTCAATTTGAAATAAAAATAAATAAGTTACCTTTTTTATTAATAGTGCATTTATGTTGTTTTCCTAATGCAAATGATAATGAATGCATTTTTATCATCAACTGTATATCTTCTATTACTTCTGGAGTCATGAAATTTAGATCCATGTTGAGAGCATTTGTTACTTTAATCTTGTCTTCTTCACAAATTTGATTTGCATAGGTAGGAGGATTTAAGTTCAAAAACGTTACCAAATTAGACATTTAAAAAGTTATATTTTCTAATTTCTGGTTAAATTCGAGTTTTTAATTATATTTTTCATTTTGAAAAATTACTAAGCTGTCCAAGAATTGAATTTCCAACAGCGCGTGCAGGCGAGTGGTTGCTTTCTTCAATTTACACTGGTTCCAATATTTCTCATAATTTGTTGTTAAATGCCTGTTTTTTCTTGAAAAAATGAATGGGATACTTACATTTTCCTTATGTAATTCTTCTTCATTATCCTTGTTGCAAATTTCGATTTCCTTGATCATTTCTTTTTGCTTTGTTGATAAATTGTTTAACGTCATTTCGCGAAAATAATGTTTTGATTAATACAAATTAGTCTTTATATATTGATGCATGTGTGTGTATGTTCTTTGTTTACACGATTGGTTGTTTGCTGGATTAGTTTTTCTTTGTTTTCATACGTATATGATTGGTTATATTTACATTTCTTATTTTATTGGATAACAAAATAGTATAAATTGCTAAAATTAATTTAATAATTTCATTATTTTCTAAGAAATGAGTGAACAAGTTGAAATTATCAGAAAAGTTGCTTCTCAACAAACTTCTCAAGAAGAAGAAGAAAAAGAACAGCAATTTTCCGATACTAAAAGTATGAATAAAGAAGATGTTGAAACAGATTTAGATATGATAGAAGAAGAAGAAGAAGATGTAACAATAGCAAAAGGGATTGACCTCTTGGAAACATCCTCAAATGTTTTTGATCAAGGTTTTATTTAATATATTTATTATATATTTATTTATATTTTTAAATTTCAGAACAATTTATTAAAATCTTAGAATACCTATATCCATCACTTAAATAAGACCTCGCATACTGTGAACCTGAAATGGTTGGGAACCGAATAAAAGAAATAACTTGAGTGGATATTGAAGATGCTACGGACACCTTTTATAAATATCATGACAATCAATGCAGACAATGCTCAAGCAGAAGAAGACACCTTAAACGTAAATTTGTTAACATGTTAGTTAGTGACAGTAATAAAAAAGAAGAAAATGAATGTTTAAATGTAATTTCGTTGGTATTATAGTTTGATGTAATTTTTATTGATGTCAAATAAATTTTTTTAACTTGAATTTGTTTGTTTTCTTTATTAAAAAAAATTTTAAAAAAATAAAAAAAATTTTAAAAAAAAATTTGAAAAAAAATTTGAAATAAAAAATTAAAAAAGAAAAAATTAAAAAAATAAAAAAAAAGATCAAGAAAAATTTTCTACTTCACCCTTCGGGAGTGGATAAGTTCGCCTGATCTAGAGAAACGATGAGTCACCCTGATCTAGAAAATTTTTTGAGTCATACTGGTCTAGAAAACCGATGACTCGTGGTTATGAGTCATACTTATGAGTTATCGTCTTTGTCTTAGTCGTCGATGAGTCATACTTATGACTCATTGTCTTTGTTATAAATTTTCTTTGTCTGTGGGGAGGGGGTTATCTAGTGCGCTACTATCTACCTACTCATAGTCCTGCTGAGTCCGGGAAAAGATGGATCGTGTTACATGAGAGAGTAACATAAATTTCTGTGTTTATAGAAAATAGATTTGAAAGAAAAAACAGTGGAGATGGAGAGTGATAATGAAGATCAAAATAAATAATATGAAAACAACATCAAAAATTTAGCAACCCAATAGGAATTTTGGGGGCTTAGCTGGGAATATACTCATAATGAACTGATCACAGAAAAGCAGAATATCAGTTCATTATTATTATCGCATTTATTTAAGATTATTTAAAAGTAATAAATAAAATATTTAAATAATAATTAGTCTTGTGTGATATTCCTTTTATTTAATATTTCCTTTTATAGCTTTTATTAAATCTTCCGGTTTCAGATACAACTATCCTTTGTATGACTAATTAATCACTAACTGATACAAATCAGCATAATTAGTTTTGCCGTTCGCATTATTAGATACCCCTATAAAAAAGCAATAAAAATATTAAACCTTTTTTAATTATTTTTTTACTATAATATTTATTTTTGATAATTTTCTGTAAAGTCTAAATTATTAGAATATTCGAATAATCAAATATTTTAAAAAAAATTCTTTTCGCTATTCGAATAATTGAAAATCTTGAATAGTTGAAATGTCTAATACGACTTCATGTGCCTAAAAAGGTCATCCACTTAAATAATAAAAAAACAAAACAATTGTTATAAAAAAATTGTTTTTCCTAATTTATTCTCTTATTATTATTATAATAATAATAATTATTATTATTATAATTATTTTATTAATTTATTTACAGTAATACTGTGACACTTGTCTATACTCTATACTCTTAGTACAGTATAATTATTTATTTTTTCTGATGTACCATACATTGTCTCCGTACTTTAAAGAATCAACTAATGACATCATTATTTAATACTTAGCGTCTTTGTTGTTTCATTTTAGTAAACAAAATCAAATATTTTTCAAAAATTTAAAACCCCCTTCCATATATTCCTGCTACGCTACTGAATAAAACTATTATAAATTTGAATGTATATATATATATATGCGTGTGTGTGTAAACATATAATTATATATAGAATATATAAATAGTATATTTGACGATTTTAATGCTTACAATCATTTAATTTAAACAATGTTATTTTAATTGTTAATTAAATTAATTAATTCTTTTAATATTATAATAACAATTGATTGATAATAAAATGTTTTTATTCGAACTAGTAAAATTTTTCCACTTTAAAATAAATTAACACATATCGGATCATATTTTTAAATTCTTAATCCTGGGAACATTTTTGCTTCATAAATACATTTGATCATTTTGGATAATTCATGTAAATTAATCATAATCCTCAAATTATTGTCAATGCTAAGTGATTGTAATTGAAGATTCTGAATATTATGCTTTAAATCCTTTGGTTTTATCGGTTTCTTACATCCTATGATTGAGCTATATAAGTATATATATACCTCACTTACTCAGTGATATAACTCAATTACTCATTTAAATATATTTTACTTATTTACTCAGTAACGTAATTTAGTTAATCAGTTAGTAATGATAATAATAATAATAATAATAATAATAATAATAATAATAATAATATAAATAATAATAATAATAATAACAATAATAATAATAATATTAACAATAATAATAATAAGAAGAAGAATCATTAAAATAATTATTATTAATATTATTACTATTATTATTAATATAGTTATTATTAATATATTTATTTATTTATATATTTATATTATTAATATATTTATTAATATAGTTATTATTAATATATTATTTTCTTTTTATCATTTGGCTCTTTTTAAATATAAGATTTATAACATACTCTTTTAGTACCATGTCTGCTATACAAAAATTACTGTGATAAATCAGTACATAATACTTTTTGCCATACTGTCATGGAAAAGTATTTTGGTTGTCGTTATAACAAGGTGGTATATTACATATGTCTCACATGCAACACATTAAGTATATGATTATACACATATTTCTATATGATTCATGCACATCATTTAATAGTATTTAATAAGAAAGCATTATTTTAAAAATTAATTACTAATTATATTCCACCGTGTAAGAAAATAATGTAAGAGCCTGAGATTATGGATATTACCGATGATGCAACAGTGGTTAATATTGAGGTTTATTTTACTCCAGTTGTTGATCCGGTTGTCGATCTGACTGTTAATTCGGTTAATGATCAAACTGTAGATTTAAATAGTAATTATATTGATTTTAATAAGGAAATATGTGATAAGGAAGCTGTTTTGAATAAGTTTCTACAAGAAAACCAAGTTAATCTCTTAATTTTGATGAACCAATTGTTGAGACAGATTTACATAATTATTATCGAGTATTAAAATTAGATGTTTCTAATTATTATATGAGAGAAATAATGTTGACTGAAAAATTAATTGAAAATTTATTAACTTTAATTAAAGAAATTAAAAATGTAAAAATTCAATTTAGTATTGAAGTTAAATTTGTTAAGGACAAGGAAGGTAAGATTTGTAGACTTTCAAATACGGCTGTTCCTTTGACTGATAACTTCTTTGATGATGAAGTTTATGATGAATACTCCAAAAGATTTAAAAGTTAAAAAGGCTAAAAGTCAAAGTAAAAAATACTGATGATTTATGTTTCATTTAAAGTATTCTAGCTGTGATTAAGAGAGACATAGTAGACAAAAATCATAGGAATCGTGAGGAACAATTTAAGAAATATCTAGAACTTATATTTGATCATACCGACATGCCAATGAGATTGGTTAATATTCAAAAATTTGAAATGGAAAACCCGGGACTTTCCATTAATATCTTATCTTGGAATTCTGTTTCGGTTGACTATTGTGAGGAAGATGAGGCAGTAATAAAACATCCCAATTTGGATATAATTCATAAGAGTAAGGTTAAAGTGGGACAAAAAATAAATTTTTTATTACTAGAAAATAACGATAAGTTTCATTACACTTCAGTAATGATTTAAATAGATTAATGAACCGGAATGTTAGAGATATTAAAACACAAATGCAAGCAATATGGTGTTCAAACTGCTGGAATGGTTTTAAAAATAAGACCGCGTTTGAGAAAACTGAACCACTTTGTGAAAGAATTCAAACTGGTTCTACATTGTATAGAATGTCTGATAAGAAAGAGTTAATATGTAAGGATTACTATAAGATTATCATTCCTCCTTTCGTAATTTACGCTAATTTTGAATCAATTTTACCTAAAGATCCTAAATATTTTCAATGCCATGAACCGATTTTTGCTGGACTTTTACTAGTAAATACCTTTACTTGTGAAAATAAGTATCACTCTTTTATTGGACGTGGTTGTATTTTCGAATTCTTGCAAATGATTGATGTAACTACAAATATCGTTTACCCATATTATATAAATAACAGTAAAAATACAATTATAATATTATACCTGGTGAGGAAAAAAGTTTTAAAGCATCGACTATTTACAATTTATGCAATAAATCGATAGTTAATCCAGTAAGAAACCACAATCATTTTACTGGTAAATATATATGGCCTGCTTGTTTCAAATGTAATATAAGTAGGAAAATAAGGTTTGATCTTCCTGTTGTTTTTCATAATTTGAAGGAGTACGATCTCCATCATATTTTCGAGTATGAACTTAGTAACTTTTCATATTGAGATATTTCTTGCATTCAACTTACTAGAGAAAAGTTTTTGAGTTTGACTGCACATATATATAAAAATACTGTTAAATTTATAGAAATCTATAAATTTACTAATTCCTCTCTTAATGCTGCTGTTAAGACAATAAATTTAACCCCATTAACATCAAAGGAGTTTAATGATAGTAAACTTATTAAGACTAAAGGGATTTTTCTGTATATCTTTGCAAAAGAAATTTACTACTTACACATCATTCAAAGAAAAACTATGTTATACATTTGAAACTACTTCAATTGTATTTACTAATTGGGGTTGAAGTGACTAAAATTTTTAGGGCTACGAAATTTGACCAAGATTAAATCTTTAAAGCTTATGTAGATGCAAACACTCAATTAAGATCTGAAAGTAAAAATGAATTAGATAAAATTATTATAAACTACTCAATAATAGTCTTTACGGTAGGACTGTTGAAAATCTTAAAAAGACCTTGAATCTGCGTGTCTGTAATTCTATAAATAAGCTTGTGACCTATACTTCCAAACCGAGCTTTAAAAAAACGTTTAAAATCGACAAAGATCTGATTGTTGTTTAACTTAATAAGGATTTTGTTTGGGTAGATCGTCCGAGTTACATTGAAAAACCTGTACTTGATTTTTCTAAGCTTAAAGTATATCAGCTTCAGCATATACATTTAGAAAAATATCGTAAGGAAGAAAATTATTGTATAAATATTGTTGCGGGCGACACAGATAGCTTCTTTCTAGAGGTTTAAGATATTAAATTAGAGAAATTGTTATACTTAATGGTTATACTTAATAGGTTGTAAGACACGTCTAATTATAGTAAAAATCATCCACCTTTTGATAATGACTTGAATTATGTTGTAGAAAAATTAAAAGATGAGTCCAAAGGCATAAGGTACAAGAAATGGATTTTTCTGAGACCAGAATGTTGCCGTCTCCCAAGCAAAAAAATGTCTATAAAGGCTTAAGGTGTATCATTAAAAGGTACTTACATAAATCATCAGTCATACCTTGATTGTTATAATAATAATCAAAAGGTCTCAGTAAATCAATTTAGAATTTTTACTAAAGACCACACAATATATAGTTCTAATAATCAAAAGTAGCATTATCAAACACACACGATAAACGAGTATGGGTAGATAAAAATGTAAGTCTATCATACATACATTGTGAGATAGGACCTTTTAGTGAAGACAAATCAGAATCGGTTAACATATCTGTAGTCACCACAAAATTATTTATCAAATGGACAGGTTGGTAACAAGTTTCGAGAAGAAAAAGCTTTTCGAAAATTTTTACAAAATCTCAACAAAAAAATATTTTTTTCAAACATTTTTTCAAATTTAGAATGTTCTACCGGACTCCCATGAAAATTTCTATTATTTGAATTATTTAAACAAATTCGTCTTTTTCAATGAATTTTCGTAAACACTTCTACCCAATCAGACCAACCCGAGAAAATATTGTCCAAAATCACCCAAAAATCAACCTTCTCAATGAAATTCTTTTAAAATCTTCCGAAAATTTGAAAAATTTAAATAATTTGGTAAACTATTCAAACAATTCGGTTTGAAAAATGAACGTTTTGCTCATTTTCCAAAATAAGTAAATTCACGGTACGTCAATTTGTATTTTTCGATTGGAAAATAACATCCACATGTGAAGTTTTGTACAAAACTGCATCATCTTCTTCATCGATCAAATCATTAAATTTAAATACTGTGATGGAAAAATCGTTTTTCCTTTCAAATTTTGGAATATTGATGAGCTTCATCGGCATCTTCTACTCATCGTAAATCAACTCATTTAGGAAGCATTTATATTTTATGGACGCCAACGATGATCATATTTTAATACTGACAGTATACTGTACAAGAAACATCTATTGTCCATATTGTGCACATTCACTATTGCATTGGATCTATGTAATGATCCAGGACTTTTCATTTCTTTTTTCCACTATTTTCTGTAAAAACACGTCTGAAAATTCCATGGCTTTGTATGACCATGGCCATTCCATAATCTCAATTGATCATTTTTATTTCCTACCTTTTCCAATTCGCGATGTATTTCAAATTGAACTTTACATTTTTGAAATTTTTAAAATTTTAGATTACATAAAACTGATAAAGATAATGTATTTCATGATTTATTTAGTAATATTTTTTAAAATAAAATGTAATATGATTATCAAGTAAAATTACATTGGAAAACAAAATATAATTATTTTTATTTAAAAAGAGAAGCCGATGTTTTAATGGAAGACTTATTTGAGATTTGATTTTATAAGCATAAGAACTTTATCTCTGAAAAAAATATAAAGTGGCAAGATCAGAAATCATGACTTTATAAAAATTTTATCTCTGAAAAAAAAAATTTTTAAGAAGCAACTAAAAAATATAATAATAAAATGGCTTCTTATTCACCAGGTTATATAAATAAATTAATAATATTTTAAGCAATAACATTTTATAATCATTTATACTAGATTGTGATTTATCATGGTCTAAAGTATCTAATAATTTAAAAATATTAAAATAACTTGGTGAAAAATATCCAGGTTCAAGAATTTCATTTAATTTCCACATTTATCAAGAGAACAAAAAGATTATGATATTGATCATAATAAACATTATAAATTCAAAAATGCTCAAGCATCTTCTTTCATTAAAGTCTCGAGCAGGGCTCTGCGAGTAAATTTTATGTTTTTTTTTAGAAATTTAAAATAGTTATTATAAGAAATGTCTCAAACCTCTATAACAGAACAATAATTATTAAATTTAATTAATTCATCAAAATGTGAATCAATATTTGTAAATGGTAAAGATTATTAGAATGGTAAAAAAGCAAAAGAATTAATTAAAATTTATTTAAAAGAAAATCCAAATTATGAAAAAGAAGGCAAAACTCTTCCACTATTAGCAGCTGCAATTCCATAAATTTTAGGAACAGCAGCTTCTACAGCTACAATTGCTGGTAGAGTTGCAACTGCAGTATGTAAATCAAGAGAAGTAATTTAACTAATAAATATAGTTAATTATCTACCTTACAAATTAAAGAAAAAGAGATGGATATTAAAAGAAAACAAGAAGAATAATTAATAAAGAAAATTGATAAAGAAGTTAAACAAAGATTATCTAATAATAATTGTCTAATAATAATGATTTGAAAAAAGAAGTAAGAAATTTTAAAGACTCTGTTAAAGAACCATATCTAGAGGTGCAACAACAGATTAAAAAACAAGAGTTTGAATCTCTGGAGTTTTAGCGACAGATTCTAGAGTTTAAAGAGAGATTAAAAATTTTAAATTAATAAATAAAGAATTACTAAACTTTGTTCAAGACTTTCTCGAGCAGAAAAAGATTTAAAAGATAACATTCCAAATCTAGTAAAAGATGTAAATGAATTGAAAAATAATAACCATGTAACTAAAGTTTTAAAAATTTTACCAATTTTATTAGATAATTCTAATGACTCTTAAAGAAAAAATTAAAACTTTAGTTGATAAACCAGGAAACAAGACCTCTTTACCTAATAAAAAAGTAGACATAGATTCACATGTTTTAAAAAATATATTAGATTTATATAATAAAATTACAAAATATATTTGTATTAAATTAATAAAAATAATTGATAATTGATAATTGATAAAATAATAATTCAAAATTAAATAAACAAAAATCACTTGGTAAAAATTATGATCCAATTTTATTAAATAATTTAAAATAATTAAATGATAATATTTTTTTAACAGCTGATATTAACAATTTTTTAGATGATTAAGTACTTGAAAATAAAATATTAAAATCTAAATTACTTTTTTATTAACTATGAAAGCAGAAATGGATTGTAAAGATAAAATTTTACCAAGTTTATTTTTATTAGAAAATAATATTAATTTAATTAAAATTAAAAGAAATGGAAATATAAAACGAGAATATTTTTATTTAAATAAACCTTTAGAATTATATTTTACATTAAATCCATTTGAACAAAAATTATATTTTGTTTTTCATGGATATTGTGATACATATTTTCAAATAAATATAATAATTAATGGTATTAATAAAAGTTTTGAATATAATTTTAATAAAAGAAAAAAAAAGAATTTAAATTTTTAATAGAACATTATCAATTTCTAGCCAGTAGAAAGTATTACATTAATATTACCTGAATTTATTTGTATTTATAATGTTATAATATTAAATACTGAAAGGGAAATATTAATTAAATTTGCACCACCAAGTATTTTAATAAATTAAATTATTAATTTAAAAAGTGTCTACTAAAGAGAATTGTTAGCAAGACTTCACAAAGCACATTTACCCTGATTTGGATCCTTTGAGAGATTAAATTTCTAATTTTCTATATCATTGTTATAATTTGTGGTTTGCAGGTTTCTTTTGTCTTACTATCAAAACCTGACAACCGTTTTCATTATTACTTTTTTGACAATTGCATTGGCAAACACTATCACTTTTTAAAAAAGACAAAACTATATTTATCTGAAAATAAAAATTCTCAAATATGTTAATATCTTATGTTACCATGGTTTTCGTCTTTTTTCTTTGATTTTCCTACTCTTATTTTAACGATCATTGCTGTAATAATAATAATAATAATAATAATAATAATAATAATAATAATAATAATAATAATAATAATAATAATA
>MQRL01619403.1:0-15845 GCA_001938525.1 Dugesia japonica
AGGCTCTTCATATTTTTATGGAAAAATTTTTAAAGTTATGGTTTTAAAGGTTAAAGTTATAGTAATACTCATTGCACAACGCTTTTAATTATTAATAAAACATTTATAAGGTAATGATAATTAAAACAATAAAATAAATTAATTTGAACTTTTAATGCTCAATCCACCATACTTTTAAGTTTTTAATAAAATAAATAATGTATAAAATTTTTTGTTAATTAAAACAAAAAAAAATTTATTTGAGGTCAATTGAAGTGTGAAATTTCACACACGTTTGTTTATTTTAAAGATGTGAAATTTCACACCTCGGTGTCAATATCTATTGTTTACATTGAGGTGTGAAAGGTCACACCTAAGGTGTCAATTTCACAGTTTACATTATTTTTTTTTTTTTATTTTTTTTATTTAATTTTTTTTACAAAATATTTATATAGTTTCAAAATTTTTAAAATTAAAAATTTAATATTTTAGTAACGACTGATGTTTTGTTTTAAAATTTTGTGAAAGATTTTAAATGAAATTTCGATAACAAATAATTGTTTTCTTAAGTTTTCGAAGTATTTTAAATAAAGTTTTAATTTTAAATTTTAAATTTATTAGAAAATAATTTCCAATTGAAGCAGGGTTTTAATATGTTTGTTACTTGAAACGAATTTGTGATTGGTTGATTATTATTGTTATTACAATTATTATTATTATTATTATTATTATTATTATTATTATTTTACAATTGCGATTATTGCGAGAATAATTGTTGGACNTAACCATTGATCGTTTTTTAGAATTTATTTAAAATAAAAGATTCAATCAAAAAAAAATTTTATTTGTTTTTTTAAATTGATTCGTTATTTCGACTTTGTCTTTGTCAGTAATTGACTTTTTTAATTTATTCAAGATTTATGTTTATAATAGAAAAAATTTTTGAATTCATTTATTTTTATTAAATTTTAATTCGTTAATTTTAATTCTTATTTTAAATTTTCTTGTTTGATTTAAGAATAATTTCATTTTTATGAAGTTCATGAAAATTATAGCTAGAATTGGAGATAAATTATTACACATTGCAAACAACCTTTTTGTTTAAAAAGGTTTTCACCGATAAAATTGCTATCAGAGAAGAGACACAAATTGATAAGACATTTGCAATCATTTTTGGTGATTTTGGAATATCTCTATGTTCTTTGTATTTTTCAAAGAAGTTACTTACAATATCAATGACATTTTCAAGTCCTTCAATTGGAATTGATCCATATAGATTTGTTACATCTAATGAACCAAATTCATCATCACTTTTCCATTCATAATTTTTACAAAGAAAATGTTCAGTTTTTCATTCTCAGTTTAATAGTTTAAAAATACTTAAAAAATTATTATTATTTTATTAAAATTTTAATTCATAATTAATTATATAATTATATATTATTTTGAGAAACATGCATATTTGTACAACACACCTTATGAGAAATATGTTTAGTCTTTAATTCCTAGTTTAACTATACCCAATTTGTTTGGTTATTATAAGTATTCTCAGAGAAAATAATTTCTTTTATTTAAGATGTAGCATGGTAACCATCAAATTTCTATCTTTTAAACAAAATATATTTTTACAGCAAACCCTATACAAAATATTTTCAAAATTATATTCTGAATCGAATACTGTCAGGTTTATAACCATACGATACGCTTTGGTCGAGAAATTCGTAGATCAAGGTCAACTGATCTCGTGCGCTTTTTATCCCAGAGAGAAATATGTTCAGATTTTAATTTTGCGTTCAACGAAACTGAACTTTTTTGATTATCATAAGTATTTCGCAAAGAAATAATTTTTCATCCTCGGTAAGACATGGCACCTGGCAATTTTCTATCTTTTAAACTAAGAATATTTCTACAGTAAACCATATACATCAAATGTTTAGACTTTTATTCTGAATCAAACGGTATCATGTTCAAGACCATTTGATAAGGTCTGGCTGAGAAATTCGCAGATCAAGGTCGCAGATCAAGTATCTCGCGAAAAAATAATTTTTCATCTGGCAATTTTTTATTTTTTGAACTATGCATATTTCTACAGCGAATTCTATATAAAATAGGTTCAGAATTTTCATGGTCATATGATAAGTTTTGGTTGAGAAGTTCGCAGATCAAGGTCGACTGATCCCGTGTGCTAAATCATTTTCTCAGAGAACCAAGCATATTCCTATGGGGAAAATGGCAACTTTCATGTCATATACAAATCATATACAAGAAATGTTCAGCTTTTAATTTCTAGATCAACAATAACAAGTTTGAAATTGTACGATAAAAATTGATCGAAAAATTCTGAACCGAAAATTTGAATTTTCAACATCTCCGTGACAAAATTCGACCGTTCTAACCGAAATTTGGAAAACATCTTTACGTATTTGTAACGATTAATCAAAATATTACATTACCAGATCACTCAAATTACTAGATCACTTCGTCGGCGGGAGGAGGGTAAGCAATACCGGGTGCTAGTATCCATTTACTTCGACAATAAAAGCAACAAGCCAGAAGACTTTGGGGACTAGTCCAGCAGAAGTGAAATTCATAAGAAAATACATAGAGAAAGAATTTTCAATAATGGAGAAAAGAATAAAAAACCCGGTGAGTTGACACCAACAAAGATACATCTTCAAGTTGCATACGATGTGCTAATCAAGGTAGAAAACAGATAAAAAAACAAAAGAAGATATACGGGTCCATACGAGGTGATAAAACAGATTCATGAAAGTTGATACCTGTTGAAGAGTTCAAAAGGCAAGATGATTGAAAGAAATGTGGAAAAGATTAAAAAAGGTTTAAGAGGAGGGATCTAAAAATCATTAATTGATTTAAATACAATGCCGTCAATATGTTTTGAGTCACCCCTATAATATCCATAAAATGATGAAAATATATAATTATAAGTACTTTAATTTAGTCTATTTAAATATATCAACGAATATGTTAAAACACATGTTTCCAATCAAATATTTCCAAAGTAAAATTGTTGTAAATGTAGAAAATCCGATTTTCCAAAAAACATAACTTTTTAGGTCATTTTGAATACAAGAGTAAAAATTCAATAAAACATCTTTTATTTACATTTCAAATGAGGAAAAACATTATAATAAATAGTTAACCTCATAAAAAATCAAGACACTCGAAATTAGTACTTTGTATTCATACCTTTATTTTTAATTACCTCTTGAATTCTTCTTGGCATGCTTTCATAAAGATTTTTAATTTTAGATGTTAAAATCATCGTCCATTGCTCCTCGGAATTTTTCCACAGTGCCTCAATATTTGCT
Organism: Dugesia japonica; assembly: GCA_001938525.1. Classification (NCBI taxonomy): domain Eukaryota; kingdom Metazoa; phylum Platyhelminthes; order Tricladida; family Dugesiidae; genus Dugesia; species Dugesia japonica. The sequence continues at coordinate 3,312 of MQRL01619403.1, forward strand.
GGCTTACACATAGCAACTTTGGCTTTTAGGTCAGCCTACAATGGCTCAATTATATTCAGGTCTGGTGATTATGCCGGCCAATCAATGAGTACGCAGATTTTTTTCATGTCCATAAAAGAAGACATTAATCATGATTTATGGCATGGAGCTCCGTCTTATATTCTGTGCCTTATATATTGGCAACAAGCCTTTCTTTAATACATTCATGTAGGCATCAGAATTCATCCGATCCAGACATCTTATCAAAACTTTGGTACCATCTTCTTTGATTGTACCCCAAACCATCAAACTATGTCCTCCAAATTTCACCGTTTTCATGGTATATTTTGGATTATACCTTGATCCTTGAGGTCTGTGGACATATTTTCTTCTTCAAGAGAACAGTTCTATGCGACTTTCATCAGTAAAAATGACCTCATTCTAAAAAGAAGGAAGCACTTTGCTATAATTTTCGACAAAAAACAACTTAAAACCAATCAAAATTCGACCTCATCGACCTCACCGAGCAAATTCCTAAATAAAAAGCCTATAAAAAAATTCCCAACTTAATACACAGGAAAAAATCCATAGTCTGTTTAAAAAATTTGACGAACAATAAAAAAAAGTTTTTGAACCATAAAAATTTTGAAGAAAAAATAATTTGAACCATAATTTTAATCATGGTTCACCAATTTAATAATAATAAAAAATTTGAAGAACAAAAAATTTTAACCACAAAAAATTCCGGACCAAAAAAAATTTTAACCATAAAAAATTTCAGTAACAAAAATTTCAGTAACAAAAATTCAGTCACAAAAATTCAGTCACAAAAATTCAGTCACAAAAATTCGGTCACAAATCCCCCCCACCTCCACCTTTTTCTCTCCAGACAAATGCAAGTGCGCCGCTATCTAACTTTGCTATTAAGTACAATATTTTTAAAAAATATAATCGATATTTTTTAAATATTTTTTTTGAAAAATGTCTGAGATTATTTGTTTGAATATAATGAATTATACTTCATCATTATTTTACTTCAATCAAAACACTTGTAATAATAAATAAAATTTATGGAGAGTTTTAAGGTATTGAATTTAACTAATAACATTATCTTTAGTTAAACTAAAATTGGTTGCGTATAAAATAATGAAAATTTATTAGTTTTTTTTGCTTATATACTCAGTGTTTTTTAGTAGTAGTTCTTTAGGTGATGTAAAGATACTTTTTAATTGTTCGTATAATAATACAAGTTTTACATAAAAGTTAAAAATTTTCTATCCTCTTTCCTTCGACGGCTAGGTGAGATATGGCTCTTTACGCAACATTCCTTTATGTCCGAAACGAAGCATGTTTCGCTAGTTGTACTTTAGGTAATGTATAGACAGTTTGTAATTTCCAGAACAATGCAATTGGTTTCAAGTCTAAAATACTTTTATTGCGCGAGGTACATCATTTTGTGGTTTATTTTCTTTGTTCTTTATTACCGTTATATCACAATTTTTAGAAAACCCCTTTCTTCTAAAAATAGGTCAAGAAACTGTCCATTCAATAGAGAATGTTTTGCTGATTCTAAATATGTTAACTTAAAATCTCCAAATCGATGAAATAAATGAGGTTTTGTGGTGAAAAAATCTTAAAAATCAGATTATAGCGGTAAGATTTCTGTTTGCAGATAACTGTTATCGACTCAAAATTACTTCTACTTTACTAAGGAGGAACAAATGACTGGGCAAAGTTAAAATATCGTCTACGGAAAAATGCTACCTAACGAATATGTACAGCTGTCCTCTCGGATTTGGTAACATCTTTCGAAAAAATCAAAAATAACCCAAAATTTAATTATTTATGTAAAAAATGGAATACTTCGTTGGATTTTCATTTTATATTTTAATAATACCTACCCGTATTTGTTTATAACGATGTCCATTTTCCGTTTACGTTCTTCACTTTCTTACCATACTGTTTCGAAAATTTCTTAAAAATGTTCAACTGTTTACTTTGTTTCCTCTTTCTACTCTTTTTCTATATTACAATACGCTTCTTTGTTTGTTTAACTATTTTCATTTGAGGAATACATTTTATCTGATCAACTACAAATTTTTGAAATTTATTTAAGTATTTTTTTTATTAGCCTCCTGATACAGATAATCTACTACGATAACATCGCCCGGTTTCAATTTCTTGCTCCAATTAGAATCAAATCCCTATATGATTTTCATTTTAATGTTGCAAAATTCTGATTGAGTCAACCCATGTTCTTCATCTGCACCTCTGTGCCTATATATTTTGTTAAATTTTGATTTAAATAAATTTAATTTTAGTAACTTGCATACGAATAAGGTTTTTCAACTACCGCTTGGACCAACAATTTGATGAACAGCATCATTTCTCAACTCCATTTTATGTAACTTTATAATTTAATAAATTGTTTATAATGCTACTGCTCTTTGTTTAAAAAAATATATTAATTTTGTGAGTAATATGTATGCAATACAGTTGCAAGTTTAACAAAGACATTGCAACTTGTGAGCAACTAGAACAAAGAGCATGAGTCATGCTTGTGCAACATGAATGCAGGCTATAAACAAAGACAATTCAACATGAATGCAAGTATACAAAGAGCATGAGTAATGACATTCTTCTTTTCTGTATTCCATAATCATATCCAAATTACTTAAATAATTCATTGCGTTGTTCATTTAACTGTGAAAATACTCCATCAATTGTATCAAAGTTACCATTTGTATCTAGAATGAATTTTGTATAAATCCGGATAAATAAGTATGGGAGCCTTCATTAACTCTCGTTTTAAAGCTTCAAAGATTGTTTACATGGATTCGACTAAATTAATTTATTTTTATTGTTTCCATATAAACTTTCTAATATCTTCGAGTTTTTTGAATAATCTTTAATAAATTTTCTGTAATAATCTGTAAGCCATTTAAAAGCTTCGACGTTTTTTCAAACACTTAGGTTTTTCAAATTCTTTAATTGTTTTTATCTTTTTTGGATCTATTTTTAAATGGTTTAAAATGTTATGTTTTTAAATGTAATGATATGACCCAGAAAACCTAATCTTTTCCCAATCTTTTTGTATGCTCTTTCTCAGTTTTAGAAAAAATCAGTATTTCATCAAGATAAACAATTGCTTCCTTTCAATTTAATGTTTCTAACACTTTCCTCATTAATTTTTGAAATGTTGCTGGTGCCGCAGCTATTCCAAATTTCATTCGGTTGAAGCGATATTGACCAAACTTTGTAGAAAATGCCCTTTTGTATTTTGAGCTTTCCTCTAATTCTTCTTGGTAATATGCATTACTTAAATCAATCGTTTTAAAATATTTTGACGATTCAAAATGTCAAGAATTTCTCCTATATTTGGTATTGAAAGCAATGGTCTCTCCGTTATATTATTCAATGATCAAAATCCAAGCAAATTCTAATGTCTTTTTTCTCTTTCTTCCAAACACAAACTAATGGAATATTCCATTCAGAATCACATTGTTTTATTATACCATTTTCATCATTTTCTAAAATAACCTTATTAACTTTACCTTTTAAATGAATAGGTTGTTGCCTAGGATTTACTTTAACTAGACCACCGTGGGTAACAATTTCATGTTTTAATAGTATTGTCTTACCTACATTCCATTTATCTTTCATAATAATTTCTGAAAATCGTTCAATTATTTCACTAATATTTTTATTCAGTTCATTTTTAAAGTTTATAGTTTTTATTTTTAATATTTCTTTATCACTATAATATAGGATTTTTAATTTGATATTAAATTTAGATAAAAATTCAATTCCTGCAATAACACCTGAAGAAATATTTTCTGCAACATAAAACTTAATATATTCTATTTGCTTATTAAGTGTAATTTTTAGTATAATACTTATTATTATTTTTAGTGGACTTTCGGTATCACAAGTAACATTAATATATTCACTTTTACTTTTAGTAATATTTAATTTTAAAAATATTGCATTATCAATCACATTAATCTTAGCGCCAGTATCAAGTAAACAATCAACATTTAATTCGTTATTTAATTTTAACTTTAAACATGGTCTTCTTGACATTTTATTATACACAACTAATTATAATTATCATAATTATTTATTAAATTTACATTATTTAAATTTTTATTTCAAACTAAAACATCATTAGAAATAAAAATGTTATCTATAAAATATTCTAAAGTTTTTTTTAAATAAATCATCAATCAATAAATATTTACATTCATTCAAACAAAGTTTAAAATTTTCATTATATACATGAAACCAACATTCACAAGCATTCATATCGCATGCATTAGTGCTCAAAACATTATTATCTAACCTAGATTTATTGCTCCATCTGCATCTTCTCTCATCAGAGCTTTGGTATTTCCCGAATTATCCTTTTGATCTACTCAATCACTGGTATAAGCATAAGCATTGTTAGTTTTATTTGGTTGTTTCATTTAAATCAACTTAAATAAAACCTTTGATCGAATATTTTATTTAAAATACAAATAATTCTTCTTTGAAATTCTTGTTGCTTTTTGAACACTTCTTCCAACCATTGTCTTTCCCAATTTATATTTTTAAATAATAATATGCTTAAACAAATTTATTATATTTATTAAAAATATATTTTGTAAATATAAAACATTCGAATTTAAAATAATTTAAAAATAAAACGATAAAATCTAATTATTAAACTTGTCACTAAATATTTACATTTAAAACTTTTGTAAAAAAATATCTTTTTAGTAAAGCTTTACATTTATATTTCAAATTTACATTTAAAAATTTAAACTAATAAACATTGATTTTAATAAAAACCTTATTGCATTAAAATTTAAACATATTTAGGAATTTTTAAAATTACCTAACAATCATGATAGACATTTATTTGAAATCTTCATGGCTTGTTGAAAATTTGTCTTCTTTCTGCTCTCAAAGGATTAATTTCATGGTATTGAAATCGGAGATGCCCTGGATTCTTACAATGCGAACATTTAACATTATGACGTTGTGAGCGTATGTGACCTTCTCTGCCTGTCCAACATTTTCTCACTCTGAAAAACTGAACATTGGGTTCATAATTTCTTCTCATAAAATTTCCGGTATTTCTTCGATATATTTTGGAATCATATTTTTGACCGTAATTTTTATTTTGTTTTAAATTTCCATTGAATCTTGGTTTATTAAATCTATTATTTGAATTTGGAATTTCTCACTTTTGTTGCGTATGTAACTTTTTTTTCAACGTCGATATCCATATTCTGGTTCCATTTCTTTTTTCAATCCATCGATTTTAATAATAACTTCTTTCATTTTTCATATCTTTTATATCTCCCATTTTTATTTCCTTTTTGACTTCTTTATTGTTCATTGAATTTTGTAAAAGGAATATGACGAGTTTTTCCTTCGTAAACTGGTGACACAGAATATTATCTGCTAATTTTTCAACTTTTGAAAAAAAATGAAATTGAGAATTCATTTAGTCTACGATATTTCAAGGCATTATTTAGATCTCTACTAAGGTCTCCATGCTCTGAAAATGCTTCTCTACAAAGTGTTTCGAAATTTTCAATGTATGAATTGACTGCTTCATATAATTTGACTGCGTCCGTTGTCATAAAAGCTTTTATAATTATTTTCTTTAACGAATTCGAAGTTATAGAAATTTCAAAAAATCTGTTTGCTTCTTCACTAAATTCATCAACATTTCCTCCTATCTCGAAAATCTTGGATATTGGAATCCACGAGTTCAGGATTGGCGTGGTTGCCATGTTGGTCTTGAAAAACGAATTAAGCATAAAATATATATTCAAAAACAAAATGACATTGTAACAAATATTTATAGCTATTGAGGAATCAGTTATGCAATAATGTCTGAGCACTAAAATCATACACACATTCAAACAGTCAATCACGCATTCACATATTATCACATTCATATGCCGATTTACTTATATTAAGGTTAATATAAAAATATTATATTATTCTTAGTCATATCTCATATAGAGATTCAATATCTTTGGTTAAAAAAACGTCAAAATAATGTAAAAGTACATAATACTAATAAATAAAAATAATCATAATAAATAATAATGAAAATGAAAAATTATAATAAAAAGTGGTTATTATTTTATAAAATTTTTTATTATAAATTTAATAATACAAATTATGTCTTTTCAAAAGAAGTTTAAAACATGTAAATAGTTTATTTAAAATGGTAATGAATATTAAAGAAAATATTAATTATTAATTAGTTGTAAGGTAATTATTGCAATATTGTCTTTATTGAAAATAGTTTCTTGATTTTTTGAATTGTAAAAGTGATTAATTTTACGAAAACCACTGCTTATATACTTGTTGCGATGCATACTCGTTATTTGGCATTTTCTATTTGAAATTACCTGTTTTAAAGAATATGATTGATTGATGTTTTTATAATTGCATATAATTCGTTTTAAATGATATAATTTGTTATATAAATAAGACATGTTTTTTAAAATAAAATTAACATTTTTGAAAAGTAAATTCCTAACTTTGAAAATTACTTTGAATTCGTAGCTCCAGAGGGAAATATTTTTCAAAATGAAGATATTGCAAAATTAATTGAAGACATGGATAAAAGAAAAGGTCATAAAGACATAATAGACGAAGAAAATGTCATTCATGAAAAACAAATATTAGATGATCAAAATGGAGAAGTGACTTATGATTACAATCATCAGGAACCATTGAAGAAAACCATTGAGAAAAACGCTTTAATGGAGAACTAATAGATAATTTTTAAGGACAGGATTTAATTTCATGTTTATTTTTTGAATAATTTTTTATTTTAGAATAAGCAAGGCAATAAGCAAGACAATAAGCAAGATAGTCAACAAAAAACTTCTAAAGTTCAATGAAGAATGCAACGATATGAATTCGGAAGATTATTGGGATCATGTTTTCGGAAGAACTTGTATAGGAATTGACCACATAACATATGCTTTTATTCTAGAACTTCAATTCAAGTTTCAATGCAATTTTTTAATTTACCCAAAACAATAGAATATACTTATAAATCATTTTAGAAATCGAAAGCTGCACAACTGCAGCACATTATACATACCCCAGGAGCTTAAACTGCCCAAAAAAAAATCTATAGACTGTCCAAATAAGAAATCTCTAGACCTTTTGAACAAAAATCTTAAAAAATCACCATACACTTTTTTGAAACCTTGATTTTTAAAGATTCACACACACATACACTGGAAAAATTCAAACCATACTTTTCCCCTTAGAATTTGCTCATAGAATTAATATTAGATGAGAAATTTCTAAACCAAAGTCAGAGTGGTTTAGTGCTGAACACCATTTTCCAGAAAACCAATCATATTTTGATATGAAACTTTATATTTCAAATAAAGAACTTTTAATTCTGTTGGGGTGAAACACCCGTTTAAAAAAAAGAGGAGGAAGGAAATAAAGCAAAAAACCCCAAAATCAGCAAAGAAGAACGGCAGGACAATTATATTTACCCATAATGAAATCCAAAAAGGAAAAGTAATTATGATCTAGGAAGATTATAGTGAAATAACCATTAGAAAAGAATTGGAAATTAATATGACAAACCGGATGACATAAAACTAACTTACATCGGTATTGGAATTAAAAAGAATTAGTAAATTCATAAGGAAAATCAAGAAAATCATTATGGGAAAATAATCAATCAACAGAAAAAATATTAATTAATTTTAAAATAAAAAGAAGTAAAATTAGTTAAAAATCAGTTTTACCCGAATAACTCCGTTCAGGAAAATCAAGGAGAATCCGGGTAAGGAAATTCAGAATGAAAATAACAAGAAGCATTAAAATTTGTTAAGAAGAAAATCTTACCACCATCCAGAGGGTTGTTGCAGGGTTTTCAAGATCGAACCAATCAGATACCTAAAAAATAAAAGTAAAACAAGGAAAGAACCATCACATGACCCTCCAGAAATAATCACCAATCAGAGTTCTAAAACTCTGAAAACGAAAGTTTTGGAAACATGACACCAACACCAATAAAAATCTAAGATTTCAAGTTAAAAATAGTACCCAATGACAATGATGCCGGGTTGCATCGGAAACCAGTATAAAAGGAATCCTGATTTTAGTTAAAAAACAAACAACCAAAACTCTCACAAAAACAACTGAATAAATTTTACGCCCTAACTAATTATCGTGCTCCACAAGTATATTAATTTTTCAACTCAAATCGAAATTAATCTATCAATCAAGAATAATTACCACTTCTCATCATAAACGAGTGAAGAACCTGTTAACTGAACCTTCCACCTGACAAAGCCAACAAAACAAGAATATCTTATTTACTAGCCAAGAAATCGTCTCGCACCGTTGCCGAAAATTGTCTCTCAATTAATAAAATAAAACTAAAATGTTTATTTCATTGTATGATTATATTTATCAATAATTTAACGAAAAAATTTTATTTTATTTTTTTTATTAAATATAGACATCGATAAGATAAAACCTGAGGAAATTTTTACTCAAATCATATTCGACCAATGAATGGTCCATAAGATTCTTGTTATAATCCGTTCTGTCCAAAATCCACTTAATTTGGCAACTCTCACTGAGATTTTTTGTCAACAAGATAATTTTCCTTTATTGCGCAACGATTAACGTAAATCATGAGATCAACGCTAAAGATCCACTTCGGTATGAACTCACGAACTAGAAAACCCTTGGTTTCAAAAATGTCGCTGGTAAGCCGTTGTGTCATCAGGATCAATGTGGTTATCCCATATTACTTTTTGGTCGCAACAGTCACTAAATAAATTCCATTTTTTTTAGTATGATTAAAATCCATTCGACTTAGACTGTGTTGTGAGTAATTTTATCAATGTTCGGCAACCAATGAATTTTTCTATAATAACGAAAATGGAAATTCTGCTCAGGATAGCGTACACACACTCTCAATATATCATGCCGATGCATAGCTCTCAGTATGACACGCCTTTAAATGACGCCTCTCAGAACAATAATATGTGTCACCCGATATGAGTAAAACTTTTGTTGTGCGTACATCACACACGGTAGCCGGACAACGTTCAGAGTAGTTGAGGATAGAGTTGCTAGGCAATCATCTAATGCGATTATTTGATTTTTTCAGATTTCTTATCACCTAGGCATTATTTAAATAATGTAGATTTGAAAATACGAACGGGGAGCGGTAGAAGGAAAAATCCATATCACCTATTTTCGTAATTTTCCCAAGATATAGGAGAGTTTGGGGTTGTCAGTTTAGATTTTAATATTAATCCCGTCCCTTATTCTATAATTATTAGTTCAGTTATCGCTATTATTTCGAGTTAACAGTATCAATATTATTATTTTCGGCACGACCGTATAGAGTGTCTACTAGGATTAGCCTGATTATCGTCGGGTTGTTATCGGCGTCTATTTAGTATCGGAAAATGTCATTATCAGTCATAGTGTCTTCAATACAATCTGTCTTGAGAGTTGAGTGTGTTATTATAATAATATTATGGTTAACGCTATTATGGTTATGACCACGAGTCACCATTAGTATTAACCGCACCTGTCGAGATTTCAGTATTATTGGCATTACCACTTTATTAGTGTCGCTACCTTACTCATTAAAATCGAAGGGCAATGTCGAGAAATAATTCTCGGGGCCCTCACTAACTTCAGGGATGATAACATAAGTATAAGTAACATCCGTTATTTCAGAGTTCGACAAGTAGAATTCCCACTCATTACCCTACCATGATTTACGTCTCTGATTACTAATTAAAATTACGTCTAACACCCACCATCAATAAGGAATCAGGACCGGCATTTGTGGTAATCCACTTGGGCTAGGAACCTCATAAGAAAACTTATCAACCGTAAATAATTACCCAATTTTTATCCAATGCCAACCGAATTACGTCGTTCATTAAAATGGACAAGTCGATAATGCCAAGCGCCCCAACTAAAACAATTAATTGCTCACCTCTTAACCCAAGGGTGGGTTGAGTACCCGGGTGAGACTGACATCTACTCCTTTACGGAGATGTTGCCGTTAGAAGAAGGAGTAGAAGTAGTTGACGATTTATCACTGTATTAACATAGAATAAATGTTATATGAAACTCTTTTTGACGTTATATAAATTTAATGTTTATATATTTTTCTTTTCTTTGACCCTTTGCTTAGAAATGGAATCTATTTGRGAACAAGTGATCGATAGAAAGTTYCGCAGGGTAATTTTCCGTCGCCATTATATCCCACATAATAGAGATGCCGGTATCTTGGTGGATAGGACAAATTTATCACCAATACAGGCTACAGTGGCTCGAATTCTGAATTTCGAGGAGAGGGTACGATTTCTGTAGTGGAACGGCCCTCTACGCAACCATGCTACGGCCTTCCGCTACCAACCTCCAGCCCCACCCCCAGTCGTGCAGGCTTTTATATCTAAATTACTCTGGGGTGTGAGGGAGTCAACTGAAGTGAACGATGTTGAAAACACTGTTCCTGACATTGATAAAAACACTACTCCACCATACAATCTAACTTACTTTGAAATTAGAATAAATAAGTGTCTCGTTCGTTAAAGATCTATTTTAAGATTTGCATGCATTTGTTAATAAAAATTCTGATATCTATAGATTAAAATCAAGGAATGTATTGTCGGTCTAGGTAGTCATAATACTAATATTTTAGTGCATTCATCTCTGAACCGTCCTTCAGCTCCTACTAAGAAAATAAGAGACACCAGCGAGGACCAAGAAATCACTTGGGACCTCTATCGCCTGGCAAAACGACGCTGGGAGGCGGATATTGCCACCGCGAACAGTAGGGTGAACCGATACAAGAAGAAATGCCTGTTCTTTAAGTCTGAAGCCGAGGCATCTCATAGGCAAGAAAGGGTCTGGAAGACTCAGCTAGAATCTTTTACCGAGATGATTCGGTCCTACCAAGACCGCGAAAACAAATTGGTATGGGACATCCATCGATTAAAAGCTGCTATGCCCCTAGAACCATTAATGGTCGACAAGGGTAGCCAGACCTCGCGTCCTTGATACTTGTAAATTTACAAATAAACGTTTGTTATACCTACATTCTTCTGAATTATTCACTTGATTATTTTTTGTCTGTTTTACAGAAATAATTTAATGATTTATCTTCTTTTAGTGACACGCATTAATTTTCCAAACAATCAGCAGAGGTGCCATCGTATCATGCGCCGTCTGTTATTGGAACGGCACTTAAAACGTAAAACTGACCGGGCTATTCTTCAACATTTGGCCCAGAGAGATAAATTGATAAATAAGTTGGACTTAATAGTAAAGAAACAGGGTGATTTAGCGGCCCAAACCAAGGCCCTGGAAACAGAGACAAAACAATTTTTACAGCGAAAAATAGAATTTCTAAAACAGTACATAGCCGATCTTTCCCGCCAAATAGGTAATCCAACTTGGGTCCAGTGGGACGACAATGATGATGTCACCACTTTTAATTTTTCGTTAACGGATCCAGCTCAGTGGTTAGACCTAGGAGCCTTGGATCTGTTGTAAATGTTTTATAAAATAAATAGCTTTTCGTTAATTGTGTTTCTCTTCTAATGACTTTGTAAAAATAGGGAAAATGATGAACCCGAATACAAAGGTTTGTGGGCGTGCACCTCCCATTAAGCGAGGGGTCAACCACCATAAGCTGAATACCTAACATAGGGGCGTTAGGTTAAATTCTTGAAAGGGTTCCCCTGAGGGCTGTTTTTCCACGATTATCTTCACTCAACTCAGATGGGACCCCAACAATTCTAAGAATATTGATACCAAATTCAACATCATACGATGATTTTATAATTACAAACTACAACCTCGATTTTTATAAGGAAGAAAGTATTACTAGACGTTTAACATGAATAAGTTCCCAACCTAATTTTTAATTCTCTATAAAATGAAACCGTTTTCGATCCGAATTAATTAAACTACTGAGGGATATGATTTAGTGTGACAGTGCATTTTCTAATAAAACCAACAATGTTTTCAGAAAAGTAAAATTAGATTCCTATAGAGTTTTCAATTTCGAGTTCAATGGTGTAAAAATATAGTTTTAAAATTTTAATTATTTTATTTATAATTATAACTTATAATTAATTATATAATTATATTTTATTTCTTCAATCATTCATTTTAACTGTAAGTCCAAACTGAATTGCCAAATAAAACAGAAACTGAAAATTAAACAATAAATTAAATAAAATAAACAAATAATTACAAATTAATCAATAAACTTTTACACATAATTTATTAATTATAAAATGTTTGTTTTTATGGATAAATTAACATTTTTATTTTAAACACAATTTTAAAAATATATTTGTTATTTTATTATTGTTTTTATTAGAAAAATAAATTAATTTAATTAATTATTTAAACAGTATTTTCGTACGAAATGGATGACATTTGGGATTTATTGAAAGAATATGATTTTGTATTAACAAATAGAATTAATATTGATTTTAAGTGTATTTTATGTAAGAAAATATTGAT
>MQRL01619497.1:619-11356 GCA_001938525.1 Dugesia japonica
ATACGCCTCAAATTTGATGAAGAAAAACGACGGCTATTTGATTTTGATGATAAGACACTTTTGACTGCCGTAGAAGATTAGGAGTGTTTGACAGTCAATATGCTAGAATAATGATTCCAATGTTCATCATTCTACGATCTTTTATTACTTCAAAACTTGAAAAGGTGTAAAAATAATTTGGATTGGTCTTTCAGTAACTCTCTGGTAAGAGCAAGGCTGATTGTGTTCGAATTTTTACCGAATTGCTGCAGAGATGTGAAAAAGAACGATTTCTGAAAACCCCAATACTGGAGATGAGTCTTATTATTCAAGAACGTCAAAAGAAGGTTTGTGCATCTGCAAGTCAAACACTGAAGAGAATATTAATAGACATCACTCCAAGAAGGTAATGTGGTGTATATGGTGCGATAAGAGCGCAATTATCTACTAGAAGAATATCTCAAACGGCATGTGCTTTTAGTGGAAATTAAAATGATTTATTAGAAAATCAGAATTATTTTTATGAGAAAATTAAAACAAAAGAAAAGAAGGCTTTTGGTTGTCGAAAAATTTGCAAACAAGAAAATTATGATTGCGAAAATTTATTCATGCAGATAATAAAGCAGTAACGCCAATTTAGAATAGTGTAGCTATAATGCTAGCACGTTTAGGATTTATGAGAGTAACCTTCACATGGTTAAGTTAAAGAATCAGCTGTTGAGTTTCTCGCCCGAAAATCTATGTAAGATGGTAAGCTGATTACGCCGCTCCTGTAAATAAATAGTAGCACACCAAAAAACCTTCTCCCAGGGGGGAGAAATTTTTTTCAAACCGCCATTTTTATACTTGAAATTTATAAACTACGAAACTAAGTGGAAAATTTTTAAAAACTTTTTTTTTGGAATTTTCCCTAATGCACATACTTCTTGGCTTTTATCATATTTCACATCATTCAGCAAAATTTTAAAAATATAATAATTTAAAGAAAAGATACATACACAATAGCAAATTATATGAACAATATTATTAGAATTCTCCACTATGATTATTAACACTAAAATCAAGTTGTTCCCTGAGTAGTTATTAAAATAAAAATAATAATAAACAAATAAACCTAAATAATAATTAAAGAAAGTTATTTTTTATACAAACATTTGTTTTATGTACAGCTGATGAAATCTAAAGAACAGCTATCTTGATTGAAATTACTAAACAATAAAATTAATTAATTTCAAATAACAAAAAACAATCCGAAAGTCCTTTTGTGAGTGTGTGCATTGATCAAATTTCAAAAAATAAGTTTTTAAAAATTTAAAATATAAAGTCGGCCTGAAAAGAATTCTTTTCCGGGATGGAGTGAGTTAGTTATCCATTTTTATTCATTTTATTTGAATTATATACTAATATTATAAAATTATTTGGATATGATATTAATTAATTTCCTTTTATTTTAATCATGGAATAAAATTAATATATTTTCCTTATTTAATACCAAATTAAAATATTTTTGTCAATTTTTTTATAAGAGCAATTTCATTTAAAAATTTTTAATCTTTAAATTATTCTTTATTCACTTTGACAAATAAATTACAAAATTTTAAAGAAATTTTAAATTTAAGTCAAGTATTGAGTAAATTAAATTCAAACGTAATTTATTTCAATTTGAAACTGGTTTGTTTTGTAAATAATTTAGTTTATTTATTCCGTTAAATTTAATGAATATGTTTTTATAAAACAGAGATAAAGCAATTTGTAATCGAATTTGTTTAAATATTCGTGTTAGACAAATTGAATAATTGAATTTTTATATCAAATGGAAGATTTGTCTTATTATGAAAATTTGCTGGATGAAATTGTAAAAGCTTTGTCAATAGACCCAGATAATGACGAACTAATTGAACAGAAACAAAATATTGAGGAATTATTAACTTTATCCAAAGAAATTGAAGAACCAATCTGGAAAATAGGTGATGGTTGTCAAGCTCTTTGGCAAGATAATAATTATTACAATGGTGTTGTTATTGATACTTTTATTGATGGTACTTGTAAAGTTCAATTTGATAGGCACAATGACAAAATTATTTGCGATTTAAAGTCACTCAGACCAAAAATGGATGAAGAAAAACTTGGTAATAAAATTCGACAGAGAAAAAGGCAGAAAAATAAAGAAGCCTATATGGAAGGTAGATCGAAAATCAAACAAGCTAGAACGGAAATGATCAGAGAAGTTGATGAAATGTGTGAGGCTGAGCGAAAAAATTGGAAAAATTTCAAGACTAAAATACATAAGAAAGAAAGGAGGTTAGCGCAAATGAAAAAAGAAACCAAATAAAATTTTTTATCAATATTTTTACATAATATATTTTGTAATTTTATAAATGAAATTGTGAATAAATATAAGTATGTTTATTGGGGTGGGGGGTAAAACTGCATATGACCTCATCGATTAAGTAAATCTTAGGGTTTATCATTTCAGACTTTATTTTATTTCCATTGTCAACTGTAAAAATTTGCTTACCACAGTTATATGCAGTAATTTCATTATTAATCGCTCCTTATTTTAATATTTTTTAAAACCCATCAGAATAGTTTAAAACTTGAACTTTTTGGAAACAAATTTTAATTGGAAAAATTAAATTTTCCTAAATGATTAAATTTTTGTCCATACATTTTTTATAAATGACCAATTAGGCCACTTTTTCTCAACCGGTCGTCCTCTAAAACTATTATACTTTTGTTAACAAACAAAAAAGTATAACTAAACAAGCTGTTGCATTTAATTATTTTTAACATTATTGTGTGTTTTGTAGTTGGTTTTTATGTAAGTAATTTACAAATAAAATTAATGTTTTTAGTAGCAGAATCAGAACCTCCTGTTCCTGTTGTGTCCTAAAAAAATGTATTAACCAAAAAAATGATTCCTAAATTGTAAATTCTAATGCTAAATGCTTCGTCAAATTCTAAAGTATATCTTCTCCCAGGCAAAGAGGTTCCCTTCCAGCATGCCTCTATCAAGTAATTAACGTAAAATTCGTTTTCGCAAGTAACATATTTGTCGGTAAAATTTAGAATAATGCCACACTATGTATAACCATCATTTTGCGTTATAAAGTTTTAGAGTTTACTAATCAGCGGTTCGTTATCGGTTGATAAACATTGCTATAGAGGACTGTTTCTGAACCGGTGGTCCGCGGTGCGTTTTTTGTTGAGAAACACTGCAATAGGCCATTTTATAAATTTTATTCTATATTATCTAGTTTTATATAAGGATCATGAATTATGGTCCTAGTTTTTTCAAAATTTTTTATTGGTGTACTGATAAAAATCAATGTCAGTAACAACCACTACTATAAGTGGAGATTGATAGGGCAATTTACTATCACTGATGATTTTATACTTTACCATTAATTTTATCTGTTTTTCCACACTAGTTTCTAACTTTTCTGTTATTTGATACTGGCTTAGTTTAATTGGTTTGTCTGTCACGAGAACTATCTCATGCTCTAAGATACTTGTAATTCCAATATCATATTTATGTTTGGTGAAAATATGATCAAGCTTGGTGTAAAAGCATATACATCAAAATATTCCTAGATAATATCTTACTATTCAAACATGGTGCATCATAGTACTCAATATCTGTATCTCGCTGTTATTACAGTTAATGTTGAGTTTAAATGTTTAGGTATTTTATTATTTAGTGGATATATGATTCCAATATTTATTACTGGAAAAACTTTCAATAGCTTGATATCCAGATTTCTGTATTTTATAGAAAATCTACCATTCCAAACATTGCTGACACCTCAAGTTTGAAGAATACAATATGTCTCCAATAATATTGGGTTGGAGTCCAAAAGAATTTTCCTTAATATTTATGAGTGCTATTTATAATACACTGTTTCCAATAGATGTGATATCGTGATTTACCGATCGAAGTATGCTAAATTCTCACTATACTCTCCTTTTTGCTTTCTGAGCATTTTCACTTATTTCCCGGTTGCACAATCAAACACCAGGTCTTTAGACTTTTTTCGTACGTTCATACCGAATATATAATCTATTGGGCATTTTCGTATAACTTTTATATCGATTAACGATATAATGCATATGATGACCAGACAAATCGACACATATTTTTTATAATTTTTTATTATTTTAAATAACTTAATACTTAAATTTTTTGGTTTAATTCTTAATACTGAATTTTTTTAGTATAATTTTTAATAATGAATTTCTTTGGTATAATTTTCATTTGTGTCAGAGCTTGATTAGGAAGATAAATAGTGTTGCCAACACTAAAAAATAATATTTGATTGGATGCCAGCTTAGTAACAAGNGATCAACTGCTTTAAATAAAGATAGCCATCTAGTAGGACTATATCGAACCACTTCACAAAATTCTGATTCGTAAAAATCGTAACATTATTTCAAATTTGCTAGTTTTTTGGCTTAATTAGAAAACTCAGCAAACACTTTCAATATAACGTTTTCAATATCAAAGGATAATAATTTCAAAGCATTTATAGCATAATTATGAATTATATGATCATTGCAATGAGCTACAATAATGGATTTATTTTCTTCATTCACTAGTCTGAAAAACCGAATTGTTTACTTCGTAATTTACGCTAACGTTATCAGCTCCATATGCATTTACATTGTTCCAAATTAATCCGTTCTCATTTAATACTCGACAGAGCTGATTTTTAATCGATCTTGAATCTTAGAAAACATCTTCATAGAAATTTAATATTTTAAAACTCAAACCATTCTGTAGCGAATAAAATTGTATGACTACATGAAATAACTTAGGATTACTTTTATTCGACGTGTCAGGAGAAATAGAAAATGTTACGTTATTTTTGAAATCTTCTATCACAAGTTCAATTGAAAAGGGGTACACAATATTTTGTACAACTGCCGAAGCTTTAGTACGTCCATGTGTAACATTTTTAGCGATTTCAGAATCAAAAAATGCCTGTTTTATAATTTTAATTCTGCATTTTTTAGCCAAGTATGATAGATGGTGCTTTACACTATGATAGATATGCAATAATTCAGCAATAGCAAATGCATCGTTTTGGGAACTATCTTGCGATGAAAATAATGATTTTAATCTTTGAGAAGAAGCTGCAGCAGTTTCAGCTTCAATGTGTTTTTTTAAGTTTGCGTGTTGAGTTAGGGCTTTAATGTCATCATACATAACAGTAAAAGTTATATTACAAAGTTTGCACCTTGCTTTACTGTTTGAGTTTTCATTTCCAACATTTCCTTCGCTGACCCAATTATATATTTTCTTGCCAATCTGCATTGTAATTGCGCTTCCTTCTTTTTGGTATGGAACCACTTTCTATCTCTCTCATCTCTTTACTAGAATTACTTTAAATTAATGCATATTAGCCGAACCCAATCAGAGCACGTAATGTTTTTTTGGTTATTAGCAATATGAGGACGTCCATTGATTGGGAAAGCGTTGTTCTTAGCTTTATGATTAAATTAATTTCTAGACAGACACTAAGGGGAACCTTTGACGACATTTTATTAGTAGCTAAATCGGAATCAATATCCCCAGTTCTTATTGTTCAGATCATTTGACTAAATAGGAAAATCTGTATAATCGAGGATTTTAAAACAGACATTTGATTTTGAATTTTTATGAAGAAGAATGCTTTCAAGCTTCGCGTTAACTTGTAGATTGAAACCAAGTCTTTTGTACTTAAAATGATGGTGAGATCGCAGTATTTAACAGGATGCTTAATATGGTTTTTGGATTTTCTCCACCAAAATTTAAGACCACTCTCAGTGTCCTCTATATTGAGCCAATCCATCATAGTAACTTTGTCAGGATTAAAGATAATATTGAGATCTTTTTGAAAAGCTTTAGACAACCTATAAAGAGTTCTACTAACCCCATTGGGATGATTACAAGTGAAAGTGTGGAAGGTATGAACTATGGCCTAAATGCCATATTCATATCTAACTGATGTGAGTCCAAGGTCATCCATATCTAATGGAGAGTATAGATGAGCAATAGAGGCATTAAAAGGAAGACTGCAAATCCTTTTTATCCTTTTTTCTCTTCAAAATCAAGACCTTTGTTAAAACCTTTGTTTAGGACTTTTTTAGGAATTTTTTTCAAATTTTAGGCTTTTTAGTTGAGAAAAAAGTTTTAAGCTTTTTAAGCAGCAATATTTTTTCAAGCTTTTTAGTTGAGAAAATATTTTTGTGGGAATTTTTTATAAAATGTGCTGTTGAACAACCTATGTTGTTTAAATAATATGAAATTTTTTTTATGGAAATCCATTAAAAATTTTAAAAAAATAATTTTTTCAATTTTTACAACGTATAGATATTTTCATATCAGTCGACTCAGAATTTTACGGCGATCACTTTTGGTTTTTCCAGTATTTTATACAGAATTTTTTAAAACACTTTCTTAAAATAGATCAAGAAAATGTTTATTAGATGGAGAAATTTTTGCTGATTCCGAATATGTTAACGCAAAATTGCCAAAATTAATAATCGATGAAATAAATGAGGTTTTGTGATGAAAAATTCTCTAAATTCAGAGTTTTGCGCTTAGATATCTGTGTACAGAGAACTGCTATGGACTCAAATTTGGTACTATTTTAACAGGGAGGAAAAAGTAATTGTGGAAAGTTAATATATTGCTTCTTTACGAGTCTGCCATCCCAGATTTGGTAATATTTTTCGAAAATATAAAAAGTAACTCAAAATTTACTGAAATTAATACTATTCGATAGGAAGTTTTACGATGAGTACGAATAAATCGGTTAAAAATCAATTAACCTTAATAAATAAATTGAAAAAACAAGAAAATTTAGCTATTGTTATTTAATTTAATTTAATTTAATTTAAATAATTTCAATTAGAATATTTGAGAACCAATTGTTGAAACTTATCAAAGTATTTAATTAATACACACTGGTTTTAAAACCTATATAAACTGAATCTTTAATTCATTTTTTTCCATATTTCAAAATGAATATAATATAAACTTTTACCAAAGAAAATTTATCTACAATAGTATTTAAGTGTTGAAAACCAAGAAATTACTTCAAGCATGAGATGTTTTTCTTTCAGATAACAATCAGTTATACTTTTCAAGTAATATTTTAGCTGCTAATTACTTTATTTATAATTTTTATTTAGAACCTTGTAAAAGTGAAACCTTTTGTTTACGATTTCTACATATTTTAAATCAGTGGCAATGATCAAAAGACTTTTAATAAACTATTCGCAAGAGTCAAGAAACGCATGAAAATTTAAGATGTAACATTTATTAAATTTAAAGAAGATAATGTTCAAGAAAGTAAAACAATGATAACCTTGATTTTAATATTTAAACCCATTATTATTAATAATATTTTCTCACATCGCCCTTTTTAGAGCCTTTTTAAGTTTTTCCACGTTTCGTATTATTTTCTCTCCATCTTGGCCCTTTAACACATACTGTCTATCATGGATCAGTTCCACCACCTAATACGGTCTATCATATCGGTCTTGTCCTTTGTTTCGTGTCTCTTTTCTTACTAACACTTCGTCCCCTATCTGATATTGCCTCTTTGTCTTTATTTCTTTTCTTTGTTTCCTGACTCTTGCCCGTTCCTCATGTACTCTTCCACCCCTCTCAGCTAATTTGTCGACCGAACAACATTTCCGCTGGACTCTTCTTCGTCATCTTTTGTTTAGTTGCATTCATTGCCATTTCGATTTCTGGGACTAATGTTGCCTAATCCACTGTTCCCCTCTATCGCATTGCAGCATTCATAGAATATCTTACTGTAAGGAACTGCCTTTCAATTTGTATATCATTTTTGTGAGGATATGGGCTTGTCATTCGCCACACGATGGTTATTTTTTCTACAAAGTCTTTCATTTCTTGCGCCTCAAATACTCTAGCACAATCTGATCGAATCTCTCTAGGACATCCAAACTTTAAGATTCACTGTTTCCAAATGTTTTCTTGAATTGTGTTTTCATCCTCTCTTCTCAATGCTTTTAATTTGATATATTTAGTGTCTTGGTATGTACCGTTTATTTCCTTTTGTTATTTTTATCGCTCCACAGATGTTTACGAAATTAACCTCGAACGGTTTGTACTTTGCTGACCAGGATGTGACCTCTGTCGTGTCCGTTGTGTTAACTTTTACTTTTTGGCACCACATAATTGTCCGTACCAACTTTCTCGTTTTTTTTCTCAATTGGTCTCCCGTGTATCTAGTACATATGTAGTCCTTTGTTTTCTATGCCCCCGTGTGACATAGAAATTTGTGGATCTCCCATATTATTTTTTATCCATCTCATTTAGTGTTAGCCAAGTTTTGGTTTTCTCTCCAGTGTCTTTTTCTCTCTAAATATCTCCCATTTTGATCTGTGCTACATGATTTTTTAACAATTTAGTCTCGGGTTTCTCTGATTTTGCATCTGTGTGCTCCATCTGGCAATGAGTACATCTATCACACTGTAATCTGCTTAATGTGTCTGCGTTCCCATATCGTATATCTTTCCTGTATTATAAACTAAATGTTTAGGCTGCTTAAGAAGTTAATTCATGTTTGAAATTGTCCTGTAATTGTTTTATGTCTTCAGCATAAATGTGATAGCCTTGTGGTCTGTTTTTAGCGTAAATTGTCTCCCATTTAATAATGCTTGAAATGTAAGCGGAAATAATAAACCACTAGTAACTCCTTACTCGTTGTACAATATTTCTGTTCGTGTCTGGACATCGCATCTGATCCGTAAACAATTACCTGTTCCACCCCGCGCTCATCTTCCTTTGATAATACTGCACCGATTGTGTTGAAACTTGCATTCGTATTCAGGATAAATTCTCTCCGCATATCTAAAAGTACCAACACTGGTGCTGTTGTTAGTGCTGCCTTCAATCCTATGAATATTTGAGATAGTTCTGTGAACCACACCAGCTTTGAATTTCCCAGACCACTGCACAGCTCTTCTAGTTTCCTCGCTTTTATTGCATAATCTTTTATGAATAATCTTTTATCTCTCTTTTCATAAAATTACACTTTTCCGGATTAATTTTCAAATTCGCTTCTAAGATCCTGTGCAGGATGTTTCCTATCGTCTATTAATGATCCTCTTTAGTTTTCGAAAAGATTAATATATCGTCTAGATAAATCATCGTTCTTTTTACCCCTTTCGTCACTTTGCCATGATTTCATGGAATTTCTCTGGTGCTGCTGCTATACCAAATGGCATTCTCGTAAAACAGTATTGCTGTTGCTTTGAAGAGAATGCGATTTTTTCCTGTGAATCTTCTCCTAGTTCCACTTGATAATATGCATTCCCTAGATCGATTGCGCTAAAATATGTTGTAACTCTATGATCAAATCAGAAATCTTTTTCTTAATTTAAAATTAAAATTTTCAACTAAAACATTTCTAACACTTGCGATTTATATTAATTAGTTATTTTCACATTTTTTTTACAATTAACATTTTTACAATTTAACACTTATGTGGTCATCTAAACAGCAATTTCTCCAACAATTTCTGTAATTGGAGCTTCCACTATTACTCAAAAATGTTCCACTTATAATAAGAAAAATGTAGTTCATGCAAAATGAATGCTCATCCCACCAAGCTAAGGTGGTGACAAAATTTTATGGATGTACACTTTCAAAGAAGTTAGATGGGAATAAATGGACCTGTGGAGTGGCCTCCAAAATCACCAGATCTTAATCTATTAGAGTTTTTTATATAAGGCCACATAAAATCAAAAGCTTATGAAATTGGAAAACCAGAAAATAAAGAGGAATTGATCGAGAGGATGTTTGCAGCGTTTGAAACATTGAAAACAACAATTGGCAGAAGGAACTATTGAATCGTGTGAAACTTTGTAAGAAAATTGAAGGTACCATTGAACAGTTATAAATTCTTTTATGTTGTAAATACAATGTTTGTATTAGTCTTCCTTTGATCCTCAATATCTTGTAAATGGTTGATAATCGAATCCATGTTTATAAGACATCTTTTTGCTTATAATGACTCAAGGAAGCTAAAGACAAAGTCATATGCATTCCTCCCCGAATAAAAAAGATCTACAATAAATTATGTTTATTAATTCTTAAACTATTTTTTAACTTTTGCATAAAAATTTAATATTCCTTATTCACACTTTTCATAATTTTTTTCTTTTAATTTTTAAGATTTCCAACCAAAGCACAAAAATTTAAAACCGATTTTCGAAACATACTCACAACACTAAATAATTAAAAAAATTAAATCTTATTCTATATTTAAGAAAGTGTTCCTCCAGAATTATTATTCTTCTGAAGTGCTCCTTGATTTGAAAGGTTTAGGAACCACTGGACTAAACCATGATATATTTAGTGAGTAAAGAATTTTCTGTTAACTAGTTTTGTTATTTATTTGGTACAGCTTTAACTAGAATTGAATAAATATCATTTATATATAACACCTACTATTCAGCAATTTCTCGGTTTAGTAAAACAACACCACACCTAAGAATTTTACAAATGATTAAGTGCCACAAAACTCAAATGAAAGCTCCCTTAAAAGATAAATTGAATTGAAGTAAATCTCGAATAGGTTAAGTTAATGGAAAGCTCCATATTCCCATGTTGAATTCCTATTGTATTAAATAGAAATAATATTAAATAGAAATAAATTAAAGTTTAATGAGAAAATGAATAAGAAAATAATAAGAAATAAAAGAAATATTAATCTATGAAATGATCAGGAAATTATT
>MQRL01619908.1:0-13195 GCA_001938525.1 Dugesia japonica
AGATTAATTCAGTTACAAACATTACTCCGTATTACTATTATTTTATTTTTAAAGAAATCTATTAAAACCAATATTCAATTATTATTATCAGAATTTCGTTTTACCAGAAAAATTAGCAATAACCACAATTAAAACACTTATTTATTTATACCAAACAACCAAAAGTATTAGGAAGGATCATTACTATTGTCGGTGTTGAAGGCGGTGTTTTCAATGTCAGTTACCCCATTAGGCTCCCTGACTCCCCAGAGAAGATTCGAAATGAAAGCCTGCACGGCGGGAGCAGGAGCGGGGACGGAAGACTGGCAACGGAAAGAGGTCGCAAGATTGCGATAAGGGCCTGACCAGTTTTGATATTGCTAGCGTTCGACAAAATTTCGGATACGTTCGACTATTGATTCCACTGGGGGCAGGTTGGATATGTCGGCCAAGAATCCCGCGTCTCTATTATGATGGTTGTGGTGGCATCGAAAGACTATACGACGCGTCCTCCTGTAGACAACTTGTTCGCAGATGGATTCCATACCTAATAGAAACAAGGGTTGGTTTAATGACTAATATATATAAATTTCTGTTAAATAAGATGTTATTGCAACAAAAAAAACAAATAAACAATCGAGAGTATGAATCCAATTATATATTTGATCAGATAACAATAGGTGGCGCAGTTCAGTCTGGCTAGAAAATCGTATCCTCTGCATCCAAGTCTACCGGAATCACTGAGGGGAACATTTCCTCGAAACAGCACAGGTCAGTCTCATCCTGGTGTTCAATACTACCCTTAGTTAAAAGATGAGCGATGAGCTGTTCCAGCCGAGTGGTTTGATCAAGACCTCTTATCCATTTGAGGGTACGGCTCAATTCGTTTGACATAAACTAAATGAAGAAAAACGGGTTTTAAGTCATCCCACGTGATTAAGTTTCTCAACTAATTATCGATCATTTTGCTGAATATTATTAAGGTGACGGCTCGTTCTGACTTCACAATATTAGTTTTATAATAATCCCAATTCAGACCCTTTGGCTAATTGTTGGATCTCACTAATATTTAAAACCACCGTCGTATCAAAAGGAGGGTATCCAGCTGGGTGTTGCAGAACCGAGTTGGTTACCTTGGGGTTCTTGTATTACTAATGGTACTGGCTTTCTGGGTTGAGTAGGAGCTGAATTTATGTGCGGGACCTGATCAATTATCTTGTTTATCCAATCTGGTATCTTAGGTTTGGCTGATGCTGGCGTAGAAACCTGGATTATTAATGGTGTGAATTGTCTTGGTAGGCTAGAGATGGTTGGTTGCCATTCAGGAGCATCAGGGTTTAGTGATGATTTGGGTGGATTAAGAAAGATTAGATTCCTTGGGTGTGGTAGGATTGGTAGTACTAATGGATGAGAGATCGGTTGACGAGCTGCGTGAGCCTGCTGTAGTTTCTTAATGGTGGCAAATTGCTCGACTAACTGCTGTTGGTTTTGTTTTATTTCATCCTCTTTTCCATGGTAGAGGTTTCGCAACTCGATGATTTCTTGTTCGAGTGCTTTATATATATTGTTTCTGGAACACGTTCTTTTGCTGGTGTTCTTCGATTATGCTTTCGAACTCTAGTGAAAGCTTGTCAATCCCCGCTCGAACACCCTCTCTATTGACCAGGCTTGTTAGGAGTTGGTTTTCTGTAGCTAATCGATTTTTTTCGAATTGAGTATTGAATAGTTCCTTTCTCAATAATTGAGTATTTTCCTGTTCTAAAGTTAGTTGGACTTGCAATTCCTTACGTTTGGGCTCTATGGTTTCGTATCTATTTTTCCATTCGCGAGCCTGTTTTATCGCGTTTATTTTTGCGCGGTTTGCATCAATGTTGCTATTTATATATTTCTGATGGGATTTGCAGGATCGGTTCTTGATTTCCAACTCATGGCAGGCTTTTTTCACTTGGATTTCCAATTCATTGTTATAGTTTTGCAGTTGTAAGTTCGAAAGGGCGTTAATTTTATATTCGAGTTTCCATTTTAGGACTTCAGGTATGGTGGTAAGGGTTTGAGTTTGAACTTGCAATATTTGAATTTTGTTGCGGATATGGGTAATTAAGTTTTCGTTGTTCATTCTAAAATTTGGGAGAGTGATTATTTTATTATAATAACATTTTGATAATTATAAGTATATATAATCATACATTATTTACATATTTAAGTTTATTTATCATTGAAATTTAATTGCTAATACCCTACGTTCGATTACTTCCCGACACATAGGGCACTCATTTAAATTTAAAGCACACTTATAACAAGTTTTGAAATGTCCACATGGTAGAAATATGACCTCGATAGTTCCTTCCAGGCAAATGATACACTCATTATCTAATAATACCCACTCTTTTTCGTATTTTACTTAAGGTTCTACTAGTTTACGTGATCTTTAATATAATTCATATGGTGTGATTACTTCAGTCCCTTTCTCCATGACCGTTTGTTTTATTAGTTGCTTAATATTTTCCCGATTTGACTTTAGGATGTTATGCATCCTATTAATTTGTAATTCAGCTGCCATTTCTATTCGGATCCGTGATATATTCCATTCGATTCTACATGCTGTTGTTCGCATTTCTTCCTCGTTGATTGGTTTTAATCTTGAAAAATTTGGGTGATGGAATATTTTCTTTGGTAATTTCTCTATTCCTTGCAGTAATAGAGTGTCTCGTTTGCACGTGGTGCATTTGATAACTTTATCTCTGGTTTGTTGGACGAGATACAGTCCATCCATTGCTTTTTCCTTCAGGTTTGGTATTTCCCGGAAAGTTTTCTCTCTTTCCTCGATATTCCATTTGAGATCTCCCGGTAATGTTACTTGGATAGTTTGTATTACCATGCTCCATGGTAATTGGATCTCTAATGGTTCGTATACTCTAATCCAGTTCCATTGTACTTATGTACGGTTAAATAGATGATAACAATGGATGTTAACAATTCTTCGCTGTATACTTCGGTACAAGATAAACACAGCTTTTTAGGGTGGACGCCGGATAGGCGCTTCAATTGGTAGTTCAATTCGTGACCCTTCGCAATATTTTTTGAACCAATTTTCCCGTCTTGATAACCATGTCATCTGGTCGTAAATAGCCTTTAGTGTGATTTTTAGTATAATTTCGCGTGATATATCTTGGGCTTCTCTAAAAGATTCCCTTTCTTTCGAACCTTGAGGTTAGTTTCCGTTACTTCGATTACTTCATACGGTCCTTGCCATGGTCTTTTTAATTTTGATGCCGTACCGACACAAATGTCTGGTAAGTTGAATAATACCATGTCGCCTTTTTTAAAGGAATGTTGCACTACTGATTTATCGTGTAAATCTTTATAACTCTCCTGGTAAAATCCTACATTCTTCTTGGCTTGTTTCCATATTTTCTGCATGGTCTCCTTAAAATTTGCAGCAAAATCCGTTTCGTCTTGATATTGTGTTATCGGTGGTTGGAATTCCAAGTCAATCGGCATGTTGCATTCTCTGCCATACATGAGACCGAACAGAGTGTATTTAGTAGCGGGGTGCACACTCATTTGATATGCGAACAGGCATAGCTGAATATGTTTATCCCAGTTGTTTTGTTCCTTCTGCGCGTAACTGGACAATAGGGTGATCAAGGTTTTATTAAATCGTTCTGTTAATCCGTCCGTTTGTGGGTGATAAGGTGAGATTCGTAATTGGTGAATTTTTATGAAGTTCGATATATCTGCTAAAATGTTGCTCATAAAGTTCTTCCCTTGATCCGTCAATATTTTCTTTGGTGTACCATATCTGCTGAAGAATTTCCGTACCACAATGTCTGCTATAGTGGTCGCTTTTTGATTTTTTATAGGGAATGCCTCTGGAAATTTAGATAAATAATCCATTATGGTAAGTATGTAAATATTCCCACTTAGTGTTGGTGGTAATTGTCCAACTACATCCATAGCGATGATTTCCATTGTTGCCGCTGGTACCGCGATTGTTTTTAGTAGCGCCTTTACTCTTTTACCTGTTCCTCTTCTGGCGGCACATATTTGACATTTGGCAATACATTCCTTCACTGATTACGTCATGTGTGGCCAGTAATACTTCTGTCTTAATTTTGACTCAGTTTTCTTACGGGACATATGTCCTCCTAATACACTATTGTGTTATTGTTCAAGTAGCTTATCCCGTTTTGCTTTAGGGATGACTAGTACGGTATTAACTCCGTCCTGAGCTGTCAACCATCCCTTGGTGAGTGCATACCTACCACCATTCTTCTTTAGATGCTCTTTCATTTTGGGGTTACATTCTAATTTTTCTAAATTGTAATTTTCCATGTATCTCGTAATGATCTTGATCTCATCATCATCAGCCTGGGCTTGCTTTAGTCCATCAAAATTTCTATCTTCAGCTAGTATGAATTATACCATTCCTAATTTTTTCTCCAATTATTCCCGTAATGTGAACGTTTCTGTATTTTCTGGCGCATTCTCCGCAATTTTCGGTGCACCGATTCTGGACAGGCAGTCAGCATTTGAGTTTGCTTTACCTGTTTTAAACTTTAACAGAGGGCAATAATCCTGCATTGCCAGTTACCATTTGGCCACTCTATTCCATCGTAAGGGTTTCTGTGCCATGAACGTGATTGGTAAGTGGTCCGTATAGATTAACACCTCGTGACCATGGATAAGTGATCGAAAATGTTTAGTGGCTTTCACAATAGCCATTATCTCTCGTTCCGTTGTGCTGTAATTTAACTCTGCCCCTTGAAATTTCTTGCTAAAATATGCGATTACTCGTTCTTTTCCTTGTTCATCTAGTTGACTCAAAACTGCACCCATCGCGTATCCACTAGCGTCAGTGGCTAATATAAATGGCTTCTTGAAATCTGGGTGTACCAGAATTGGTGCAGTTAATAATTTGTCTTGTAATGTTTCAAATGACTGTTGTTGTTCCGGCCCCCATTTAAAGGCAGTATCTTGTTTGACCAGTTCCTGCATCGGCTTTGCAATTTTAGCGAAATCCTTAATGAATTTCCGATAATAGTTTGCGAGACCGAGAAACTCTTGTATTTTGAGCACGCAATTTGGCGGTGCTAGATTTCGTATCTTTTCGGTATTTCTTGGATCGGGCTCCTTTTCTTTATCTGATATCAAATGGCCTAAATATGTTACTTTATTCTTGGCCCATTCGCATTTGGTGGGTTTCACTTTTAGATTCCATTTACAAAATCGTACAAACACACTACGTAAGTCATTAAGGTGCCCTTCAAAGGTTGGCGAATAGATTAGTAGATCATCGATATAGGCCATACATTGATATATGCCGTGAGTTACGTAATTCATCATTCGTTGGAAAGAGGCTGGTGCATTAGTAAGCCCAAATGGCATACGGATAAATTGGTATAAGTCCTTGTCTGTGGAAAAGGCCGTTTTTTCTCAATCTTCTGGTTTGATTTTTATTTGCCAGTAACCACTTCGCAAATCCAACGTAGTGAATATTTTAGCATTAAATATTAATTGCAATAATTCGTTGATTTCTGGCAATGGATATGTATCTTTCTTAGTTTGAGCATTCAATCTTCTGTAATCAATGCAGAATTGTTGTGTCCCATCTTTTTTATCTATCAACACTACTGGCGATTGCCATGGTGAGCAGCTAGGTTCTATTACGCAGATTTTCACCAATATAGCTGTTTCTTTATTTGTGAACTCCTTTTCTCTACCATCATGGCATATGGTTTCTGTTTGCATGGAGTTTCATCCGTTAGCAGAATCGTGTGCATTGTGGCTGGGCACATACCCAGCTCTTCATCGGTCCATTTAAAAATGTCTCTAAATTCCTCCAGTAGCTGCAGTATTGCTTGTTTCTGGTCCTCTGACAAAGTTTCCGTCTCTACTTTAAACGTTCTGTCGATTTCTAGTTCAGCGGTTACTTCTTCTATCACGTCGGGTTCTGGTTCGATGGGCGTTAGTGTACCCATTCTGGAGTTTGGTTTGATTTTGATGTCTTTTTCCGTGAAGTTGATCAAGCTAACTGGTACTTCTCCACTTTTGTTGACCTTGGTTATTCCTCCTGCTGTGGGTAGTTCGTACTAGTGTGCAAATCCATCATACGGTTCAAAGTAACAATCTCCTTTATATGCATTTTTGGTACTGACTACACAATATACTTGACATCTACTAGGCACCAAAATTTCTTCTGTGGTGAATACTTCATGATCTTTCACATGGGTATACCCTTCCAATGATTGTAACCGTAATGTTGAGAAGTTTAATATACCGTTTTTCATCAGGACAGGAAGAATGTCTGTTCCCAGTATACACTGTCCCCTCATTTCTACTATAATCATATTGTGTTTAATTTTGTTATCNTGATATTCGACTTCACAGGCTAATTCTCCAAAAATCTTGAGGCTACTACCATTTTCCACGGTTATCGCAATTTCATCTATTGACAGCAACGATATGGTTGCTCCGGTGTCCAATAGGGCTGTTATGGGTCGGCCGTTGATTTTAATCATAATGGTCAGCACTGGTCCGCCGTTGAGACTTGTGCATACTACATCTGACGGGTTATGACTGGGGTTTGATTGTGTTTTGTTTTTTCATCTTGGTTCTCGTTCTTGAAACCTTTTCCAATCGTCCCTTATCATGTTGGTTGTATTGGTGATTTTCCAACTATCTTGATTCGAGTTATTTTGTTCGTTACGGCCCGTTGAGCGTTGCTGCAGCCGGTTTGGTGTTGGCTGATTCCAGTGTTATGGTCGCTTCCATTTGGTTATTATTCGAGTTTTCTGATACCCTTCCGGTGCATACTCCTGATCATAATTTTCCCGTATCGTTAGTTTTCTCAAATTCAATATTCCCTCAGGACAAAGCCGGGGTAGGAGGTCCAATCCCAATAGACAGTCGAATGTTAATTCGTTCATTATTTGCAGTTTGTGCCAGAACCTGGTTCCTTCGCTTTTTATCGCACATTTTGCTTCTCCAACGGGTGAGATTTTTTCTCTAGAGGCCGTGATGATAACTCCTTTATTGATTGTTATTCTAAGTAGGCGATAATCTTCCAATATCCTTTTACGGACTAACGTCGTACTTGCCCCTGTATCAATAATAGCTTTTACCCATCTTCCGTCGATTTTTATCCTTTTCTGTAATAATTTTGCTTTCTGAGAAATCATCATACATACGGTTTGAGTCTCTAACTTATCATCCTCAGTAATTTGGTTATTTAGAGAGCACAAGTTTTGTTCGATTACTTAGTTGATACATTGTTCTCTGTTAATAGCGCCATATTCGAGGCTTGTGGTGGGCTTATATATGGATTGTTGTACATGGGATCCGGCGCCCGAACTTTTTGTGGTGGCTGGTTCATGGGTTGCCATCCATGCTGTGGATAGGCGTTATAGTACTGATGCTGGTGCTGGTGTGTTTTCGCTTCCTCCGAATTTTAGAAAGTTTTTCAATCGTTGCATTTTGCTGATTTTTTCGTATTGTTGTCTTTTAAATTCTGCATCGTATTCCATGGCAGCCTTGTAACTGGGTACATGGGGGGTTCCATTGCTTTCTCCTCTATCTTCATCGCTGCTGCTGCTACTTTCATCTTTATTTTTAAATCTTTGTTTAAACTGATTGAAATATGATATTTTCTTTTTTGCATTGCTCATTTCTTCGCACAATAGTCGGAGTTCGATTATAACTTTATTGTCTGACCTTTTTATTTGTCCGAGCTTCCTAATGAACTGCTTTACTCTGTCGATGTCTTTGGAGTGGCTATTAAGCACCATAGTTTTGGCTAAAAATGGGAATATTCCTGTTACCATTTTCCAATTCAACCTCTTCTCTCTTTTGTATATGTCAAAGCAGGCCAACAGTTGGGTGATCACTACTCGTGTTACCGAAATTATCAACATAACTCCTAACAATCTTGACATTGCTTATCCAAATATGATGAATCGTCCCCACATTTTCCGCATGACGTTTTCGGTGGCTTTTTGAAAGTGCTCTGCTGATAACAATGCATCGTAATTTACACGCCCATCTATGTTGGTTCCACTGGTTAATTGCACTATGTTGGATAGGATCTGCATCCTTCGGACTGGAAACAACATATATTCTCTGGCTTTTTTTATGTCTTCCCTGCTGTAAATTCCTCCTTTATTTACATCAATTGGAGTAAATTGCATACCTTCATTTAATCGTAACATGGAGAATTACCGTGGTTCAATTCCCACTGCCATCCGTTGTGGGAATCTTATCCATGAACCATCTGTCATTATGTATTGTGGTCCAAATACGTTAGAACAATTTATGACATTTGGCCTATAACCCAATGGTGATATTATTCGAGTGATTGGTTGCACGTATCGTTTCTCGTTGTTGTGGATAATTTCTATTT
Organism: Dugesia japonica; assembly: GCA_001938525.1. Classification (NCBI taxonomy): domain Eukaryota; kingdom Metazoa; phylum Platyhelminthes; order Tricladida; family Dugesiidae; genus Dugesia; species Dugesia japonica. The sequence goes on from MQRL01619908.1 coordinate 8,378, forward strand.
CGTTGTAGCAGTCTTTTGGATTAGACGAGAACTCTGCATCAATGGCCTTGCATTTATATAGGTACATCACTTATCCTACTACTCGACCGAATTGTCCTTTTTCCAAAGGAAGTAGTGGAGTGACACTATCAGGGTTTGTAACTGCCATTGCTAATTTTGTCTTTAATATTTCTTTGTTTAACGTGCAGTCATTTTGAATGAAATCGTGGTACATTCATCCGATGGTATCTTGTATCCGATGGAACAAATTGTCCATTTTGTTATTGGCGTAGAGATGCAATTTAATATCCTGTGACATCACAGCGGCTTGCGCCGTTATTATTCGATGTTCAGACACGAATATCCCTTTATCGTTCGTTTTATATACTATTTGCCCACACTTGGAAATAGAATTTCCTTTAATTAAACGCAGGGTTTCGTCCTGTTCCGAGGACATTAACACTGTGGGAGTTGTGTGCCATTGTTGATCGTATGATCTTGGGCCTGATCTTATTGTCTCCTTGAGATTATCTATTCTATCTTTCAGATTACCCTCTTTTGGTGCTTGATCGATAGGCGTTATGGCTCGTTGCCCTTGATATTCGTTGAACATTGCTTCTTTTAAGTGTGCTAATTTACAGTCCTGATGCTCTACTTTATATGCCAGTGTTGATGTACCTGTATTACATGATGCATCTGCTGCTTTGCAATATGACCTTCCTTTCATAGTCAAATCTTGGGCGTCAAAGAATGCCTCGTATTCCTTGAGTTCTACTGTATAGGTTTCGATTGCTACCGCATACTCCCAGACCTTTCCTCGGATAGTGTAGGTACCATATTCACAATGACCCTTATGTGAGGATATGCTTCCTGCGGCTTCTATGGGTTGGTCGATTACATGTCCTTTCTTGGCAATAACTTGAGTCCCATGTTTGATGGTAATTTTCCCCGTCGCGAATCCTTCATCGCATTGTTGCCCTGTTAGATGTACAGGATGTCTCACGGTTCCTGGATCAGTTATTGAGGTATAGCTGTGATAATCACAATGAAATATAAACGTTTTTACTGTTACTGTACACTCGCGTACTTGAGCTTTATAATAATTAGACTCTTGATATAGATGGTAAATGGAATTATTACGGAGTGAGATTTTCTCCGGGTTTGCATCCGGACATTCTTCTGTATCTACCAGGGAGAATATCTCTTTCCCAACTTGCATCCCATCGCAATCGTATGCTAATATGGCTTAACTTCTACCCATCATTAGGAATAACAAGAGTATTGTAGTGGTTAACGCTTGCCATGAGTTTCGACGAGGTCCACGTGTCCACATATTCTCGATTTCATTTAACTGATCCTGCACAATTCTGATTACTCTAGTTGCGTTTTCATGAGATGGCTGAGGTTTAGGGCATTTAGCTTCAATAAACTTTTTCCATCCCCCGTGCTGTTTTATTAATGGCACTATTTTGTCCTGCATTAGATCCACTATTGGTAGTTTACTGAGAATGAAGTTTTTTGACAGCTTACTTCTAGCGATTGATAGATGCGTTTGATTAATTAGATGTGCTATAGATACTACTATTCCTCCCTTTGTTGGCTGATTTTGTAATAATTCATCCATTACTCCTTCTAAATTATCTCTTGTACCATGACTGGTAACTTTAGTTGCAGGGAATTTCTTAATAGCTGCTTCTATTTTCTTGGCCAGTGGTCTGAGATTATCTGATAGTTGAAATTTCCCAATCCATATTTTTAATTTAGGATATAACATTAGCAGTAACTGCCGTATTACCACTTCGGTTGGCATATAATCATCTGTTGAATTTTCGTGATATCTCTCTTGTGATACCGTTGCTAGTCGCTTAGTTTGATGGTTTATGGATGTGGTTAAACGTTTTTGTTTCAATGTCTCTTCCTCCTCTGGATTTCCTGGAAGTTTCGTTCTTGGTCGGCCTCTATTACGAGGTTCAGTAATTGTTTCTGCATCCACTCGGGTACGTACTGGCTTTGGCGCTACTTCTTCCTCTTCTGTCGCTATTGGATTTTCCATTTCTAGGGGGTGATTTGTATCCATTAAATCTTCCATTACCGAGGATTGTAATTCCTTTGTTATTCTGCTTAATATTGGTGATAATGGTTGCTCTTTCAATACGTCTTCCTCGTCCAAGTCAACCTTACTAGGGTCGTATTTTTTACGGCATACTGGTTCTTTCACCTTTGTTTCTACACTTTTTCTAGTTGGAGGAGAATATTTTGTAATTTGTAATTCGTTTTTGTCTTCTGCCGACTCGTCTGCTGATGGTGATTCGAATATTTCACGTTCCCAATCTTGGCTTGTTTTAGGAGTTTCTTTTGTTTCTCGGGATACTTCTGTACTTCCTGATTGATCAGTGGTAGGTCTTAATATTTAACTAGCCGCTAGTTGTGTGCGGTGTTTATATGCTTTTAACATACCTGAGGTCTCTCCCATTATTGGTCTAGTTTTATCTGCTACTTTAAAAGGTTCTGTGTCTTTTCGAGTGAGAGTACCTCCCAATTCGGGAAAAATCCACAACGTATTAGATTTAACTAAATCTATTTTCATCAGTCCAATCGGGGTGGTATCCTCCACTATTCCATCTTCATCCAAGAGTTTATATGGTGGCTTAAATGGTAGCTTATCCCGTATCTATTTGATTGTATTATATACGGGTATACTAATTGTGATTTTGTCCCCTTCTGGATCAATTATTCTGAATTTAACTTCCAATGGCGTGGTCTGGCCCATCTCTGCTTTCCGCCATTTAACTAGGATCTTACTGAACTGGATCGGATCCCATACATGTGCTACTTTGATGGCTAGTATTAATCGTCGCAATTTCCTAAGATCTTCTACTGCCAGATCTTGTTGTAAGGCTATATTGCATCGTCGTATGATTTCCGGCTTTATTAACTTATCGCCCACTAGTAATTCAAACAATTTCGGTAAATTGTCTTCCGGTTTCTCGTCTTTGGCCGGGGTGTTGGTCAGAGCTGCTACCATCTCTATTCGTTGTTTATTTTGCTCTTGTTTAGGGAGCTTAGCTCTAGCGAATACTAATGGATGTATTTCTTCTATGTAATATTCCACTAACTCCCTAGCTTCCTGTTTCCATTTCTCCTCCGAGACTCGTGGTCATCGTCTCTTTTCATCCTTTGCTGTTACATATATTTTTAATTTAGTACCTGGCCAAACCCCCATATATTTCACTGGTAATCTCATTTGGTCTGATTCTATTAATTGGTTGTAATAGAGTACTATGTCATCTTCCTGAACTGATGTTTGCTCTCCAGTTCCCTCCTCGTTAAGGTTACGCTGTTGATTCATAAATTTCACAATCCTCCTTCGCAGCTTAGACCATGGTTCATTCATTTAGATCTGCCAACGAATTTCACTTTCGTCGGGAAATCTGATTGTTACTGTGACGGCTTCATTGGTTATCATTTGAACTGCTTTATTTAATATCGCATCCATTATGTCTTCCGGCATTTTACTTATAGCTCGTAATTGATTTAGCTTTAGAACTAATTGAATGACTTTGTCATGTCTTAATAATTCCAAATTTTCTTCCAAGGTTAAGAGTATTTTTATTATTACTCGTGCCAGACTTCCCCATGTTTTACTGTCTTCCCATAGCTCAGTGTTTATTTTCATTGTTCTATCGTCGACTTCTTCAAATAATTTCCCACTGTTGATTTCTTGTTTGTATATTTCTTCTAGTTGTTGTGGTACTTCCTCCATAGATTTTATCAGACCTGGGGTGTACTCGTCTGGTTTCTGGATTTGAAGGAAGGTATTCTCACTGGGTCCTAATCCTACGTCCATTAAATGTTGTTTCCCTTCAAACTTTATGGGGAATCTCAAATGATTGCTTGTAACTGCATAGCCTTTCTATTGGTCAGCTATATCTAGTGATTTTATAATTTCCTATAATTCACTTGCTATTGTACCATTAAATTGTGGTATATGCATGACAGCCAATTCCGGTTCCTTCCTTGATTTCTTGTTTGGTGTCAGATATTCTATCATGACCTGAAAATCCTCTCCTTTGGCACTCATCTTCACCGCACTAATATACGGCTTGATTACTGATTCCCATTTGTTACGTTCTTCCTTTGGTATTTCAGTATACTTTGCCAGATCCATTAGTAAATTTAATGCCTTCCAGAACGCTGCCCTAGGTATTTTTTCTTGGAAATAACAGAAATCGGAAATTATCTTCGAAATCCGCTCCATCTGGGGAGAACTGAACAATCGCGGTTGGCCAATATCCTCCGAGCTTTCCCCTCCTGTTCTTCTTCCTATGATGTTATGTCTGTGGTGTCCCGGTTATTATCCCGAACCATGTTTATTTGGGCTTTATTTTCGCCATAAGTGTTTATAAGTCGTTCATTCTCTACCGGTAGTATTTCTTGTAGATATAGGCTCATCATATTAAATATGAGGTGAACGGTATCCGGCGTCTTCGGTATTGGAATGTTTATGGTCATTTTACGGGTGTTAGTTTGATTTCTGTGATCTCCCCTGGTTTGATTTCATGTAGAAAGATGTGATCCCCCTTCTCTGCTAGTATGATCATTGTTGCTCCTGCCTGCATTTTATAGGATTTGAGCAATTTTGGCCATAGCCATTTCTTGATTGGTTTTATGTTATGGTTGATTGTTAACCCTTCCAGCGTTATCATATCTATCTTTTTTATGCTTCCTTCGTTATTAAGGAGGCTGACTCTGATAGAATAGTCGGATATGGTGATGTATTTTGTACTTCTTCTTCGTATAAGTTTTTCTCTTTCCACCATTGTGCTCGAGCCCACAAGC
>MQRL01621197.1:625-17578 GCA_001938525.1 Dugesia japonica
AAAAATTTAAGAAGTGATTACGTTGAAAAATAATTAGAGGAATGCAATACTGTCGAAGGAATGTAAATATATTGTCGAGACCTATTGCAATGTGTGGACACAAACGTTAAATATTTTGTAAATCATTGAAATAAAAGCTTTGATCAAAATTTGTTTTATTGGGTTTTGATATTAATTCTAAATGTCGACTTTGTCTAATTCAGGAATTGACTTCAGTCAATAGAATTATTATCAAACCAAATACAAATTTTGATCGAAGCTTTTATTTTTCAATGAATGCTGAAAAACAATCAATGTTTATGTCCAACAATTATTTTCGCAATAATTGTACAATTTTGTAGAATTTTGTGAAAATCATTTCAATTTTTAAACAGAAATTAAATATAATCTTAAACTACAAATTTAAAATAGTAAATTTATTCTTAATTATAAATATGTAAAAAACGATGGCAAATGTTTCATATAAATATAAATAACGTCATTTAAAATGAAACTTTCTTGTGATATATTTCAACGGATCAACCTCTGGCGTCATCATCAGACAAAATGAAGTGTGAGATTATTCCAACAAAGATTTCAGCAATTTTATTGAATATTAATTGGATATAATAAAAATTAATACTTTAAATTATTTTGCCAATAAAAAATATAGGACTATAAAAAAATATATAAATAATCGAAAAATTTCCTTTTATCAAATATTTTTACAAATTAAATAAATTTTAAATGTATTGAAATTAAAAACACATAAAAAATCAAAATTTTCATTCTTTTTGTAAGTTTATTTAAAAATTATAGACCTGTAAAATAAAAAAAACCAATAAAAACCTTTAAAAAGCCTATTAAAACCTATAAAAAATCTATGAAAACCTATTAAAATCTATAGAAACCAATAAAAATCTATAGAAACCTGTAAAAAATCTATTATATTCTATTAAAACCCATAGAAATCTATGAAAACCTATAAAAATCTATGAAAAACTATAAAAACATGAAAACCTATTTTTAAAAAATTTATGAAAACCAATAAAAACTATAAACCCCTATAAAAAATTTCATTAAAATAAAGAAAAAGCTGCGATCAAAATAAAATGTATTTGTAAAGAAATTCTAATTTTCGACACTTATCTTCAGGAATATGATGACTTTTTGAAAGATTTAAAATGACAATAGATCTTTGCTACAAAATTCTTTATCTTTTTATATCGAAATTTCATTGGTCTATTTAAAGTATAATTTTTTTATTTTAAAATCTCAAGAAATTTTTTTTATTAGCATTAAAATATTACAAGTTTTTTTAAAAATGTTTTAATTATTTTATTTATATTTATTGTAATTATTGAAAAAATGACTATAAAAATTAATGAAAACCTATGAAAATCTATTAAAACAGTCTATGAAACCCTTTAAAAAAAATCTACGAAAACCCAAAAAATACCTATAAAAAGTGTATTAAAAACCTATGAATACCTTTAAAAAAACCTATGAATAGATGGGTTTTAATAGGTTTTTTTGGTTGTTTTAGGTTTTCATGTTTATATAGGTTATTTTATTTTACAGGTCTAAAATGGGTCCATCCAAGGGACAAGGGAGGGGTAAAAAAGTGCTAATTTTTTGGGGACGTCCTTAATGGATGGTCCCGATTCAGTATATTTGCTGAAATCTTTATTGGAATAATACATACTGAATAATCTCACTTTTCATTTTGTTTGATGATGTCACCAGGTTGATCCATTGATCAACAATAAAGTTTCATTTTAAATTTCAAATTTTCTACCTTTATTTTTTGAAGTTAATTAAAATATTTATCTAATGATTTTCGTTACCAACTTCAATAGAACCATCAAAATATTTAACTGTCTCAAACATTTGTTAGTTTTAACCTTCGTTTTGACAAAATTTTTTTTATCTATTTTACCAGTTTTCAAACTTTTTTAAACAAATAAATCAGAGTTTCAATGATCTTTACTTTCAGTTCTAAAATATCAAAATGCTATATTTAAACCTGTCCAAAAATTTCCCAAAGGAAGAACAGAGATATTATTTTATGAAGAATTATTTGGTTTTAAATCTAGCGATGAATATTCTGATTTGAAAAATTTTGTTCCGAATTACGTTGGTATTTTTAAAAAAACTTCTTCTGAAAAAGGTTAACTATCGATTTTATTTAATTTGCTTTATCAATAATGTTTTTTTATTATTTGAAAAATGTACTTTTTAAATATTGATGTAGAAATTATAAGTACTTTTATTATGTGCAAAATATATTATAACAGAAAATGACAAAAATTAGTTTTTACCTAAATTCAATTAGCTTTATAGGTCAATAAAATCAAAATTGACAAATAAATCTAGATTGACATACATTTTTTTAAAACYGGCTTGAGCATTTGAGGTTTTAAATTGCGCTCCATCCACTTTAATTATCTCAGATAATCTCACGAAAACATTTCGCCAACGTATGGTATTTTCATTCATGAGTTTTTTTTATTAAATGAGTCAATAGTTTCTCCTTCATTCAACCTTCTAACAAATTCATTCCATATTGAGTGTTCAATTGTTTTTTCATGCTCTATTAATCTCGTCGACACATTTTCACAATCATTGAATCCTTTCGCAGTTAGTGCTATTTCTATCTTAGAAAAAAGCCTGCATGGAAAACAAAAAAGGATTGATTTAATTTACCGTGCGTCCTGAGCCATAGCCTAACTCTCTCAGCTCTAGAATACGGTATCCATATAAAAATTAGGGGATTGGTTCTACATTTTAAATATCAGCTAAAAAAAGGTGAATGAAATATTATGTAAATTCATGGTTCTTATGTGCTTTATGCACACATTTAATTTAAACCAAAAAGTAAAAGAAAAAAACAATCCATTTAATAATTATTTTATAAAAAAGCATAATTTTAGATTAAAAAAAAACATTAATAATTTAACAAAAATTACTTGAAAAATCAATTAAAAAAATTCATAACTTTTTTCATAATATTTTTTCTCCATAAATAGAAAACAGATGCAATATTCTTTTGGAATCGCGTAAAAACAGAATTAGGTGTATTTCGTAATATTTATAAATTTCTATTAAAATCGGGCTCTGGGCCAKATGTACCGAAATACGAATTGGAAACACAATTAAATTTATTAATTTTTCTGAGATATAAAATTAATCAAACAGCTTAACTTTATATGATTTATTGAAGCATAATCTATACAAAAATTATAATTTTCGGCGAGGAAAATTTGCCTTTCAGGCCAGTCCTACTAATAAATCTTCATTCCAGAAAAAAAATAAAATAAACAAAATCTGCCGCATTATTTTCAGATAATTGTAAAAATCAACAAAATGAGTAGAATTCAACGAGACTGGATGATATTCAGATTCCAAATTGTTATTGTATCAATAGATTTCAGACTATAATTTATTCATGGAAAACTATATTGTCCAGCGCTTCTTAAATTGGTTTCATTGATGACCCTTTAATATGGGCAGAGATTGGGAACTTTTTTTTACCCCGAGAGGCTGTAACAAAGGAGGCCGCTTTAGTTGATATGAAACTTTTATTAAATTATTACAATTTTAATGTAGTAATTTTTTAAATGCTGATTAACAGCATTTGCATCCCCAGATACAACGCCAAATGAAATAGAATGCCGCTTTCTAAAACGCTTGATCCAGCTCGTATTACCTTGAAAATGATTAATGTTCAATCTTTCAGCGATCTGATTGGCTTTATCAATCAGTAATTGCGAGCTGATTGGAATATTATTACGTCTTTGTTGCTTAAACCATTCGATTAATTCAGAGTTGATAGTTTCAAATGGCGTATTTTTCACTTTTTTAGTATTCATGGGTCTGTTTTCTATCGTATTAAAAATCTTTGCCCAATTATTTTTTATAGCTAAAATTGTAGATGGATACTCGCCATACTCTCTTTCTAAATGGGTCTGTTTCACTTTTCTAATTTACAAGGAATTTCATATTTATTTTTTAGTGTTATTGCCTTTTTGTTCACGTGCATAATGGTCAAAATATTCAAACAAATTTAATATTAAAACAAATTTAATTTTAGAACAAATAAAAATATTTTTAATGTTCTGTTTAACCGAAATTGCTTAAACAGAACAAATTTCCATATAAAATATGGTAAAAGTCAAAAACGGGACTGATTTTTGTTCTTTTTAACCGAAAAAGTTTGTTTAAACGGGTTATTTTTAGACAGGTTACATTTTATAGACTTATTTAAACACCATTTCAAATAAAATTAATAAATTATAAGTATTTTTAAATAATTTTATTATAAAGAAATACAATAGAAAACTAATAAAATTGAAGTCAGTAAGATATTAGTGCTTGTTTATTGCTTGAAAGTAATTGAATATATCGTAAGTACAGTCCTTATTGATTCTCTAAATAAATATCTGTAATTTTCTTTTTTAAATTAGCAAACCGTGTGCATTCTCTTGTAGAAATAAATATTCAACAGTATTTTTCCAGATTTCAATTAAATCCTTTTTATAGTCAAAAATGGTTAATTGCGTTAACTTAACTCAAATAACTCCTTTTTTTGAATATTTACATTGATTGAGAATGAAGTAATAAAATGATAATCATTCATATAATGATTTTTTTATTTTTGTGATTCTTTTATGTATGGAAGAATATATTTTTCATTAGGATTCTCATTAAACAAATGCTAATCAAAATCATGTTTAAAAAGAAAGGTAAAAATATTTTCTGCCTTATCTAAAAAATATAACCTCTGTCCGAAACAAATAAAAAATAACCGGGTTTGTATCATGACAATTTTACAAATATCCCAATATAAGTCATCATTAAATCAAATATCAATTAATACAAGAACTAGCTTTTACATAGGCCTCAGGTTTATCAAATACGATATATATCTTGTTTTGTTTTAATTTATTACTTCTTGTTTACAAAACCCCACCAAAATTGACATTTGTGTTCAGCATTGTTTAACAAATCATCATGTAAATATACAGTCACACAGCGTGTGGAAATCATAAAGATTTATTATAAAATCCATGAATCGATTACTGCTACGTTTCGATCATTAAGTATAATTTATGATAAATATAATCGATCTACAGAGTTTACTATTTGTAATTTATTAAAAGATTCGAATAAAATTTTAGAGTTTGTGATGTAAAGAATCCAACTCACCAAAAACTTAAATGTGTTGCTAAAAATATTGATGCTGTGAACAAAAGTTTGGATGAAAATCTGGAACAATCAATTCCACGTCGTTTTGAAGAACTTGAACTTTCGTATGGCACAACATGGAATATTATTCATAAAGATCTGCTTTTCAAGGAGTATAATATTCAGTTAACCCTAAGAACTTAAACCAGATAATAATTTATTATAGAGAAATTTTGTAGATTTATCTTTACAGCAACTTGAAAGAGATTCACCATTTAATAAAAGAAATGATATTTAGTGATGAAGTTCATTTTTGGTCAATGTCTTCTAAAATAAGCAAAATTGCCGGATTTGAAGTACAGAAAATCCGCATGTCGTTATTGAACAATTTTTAGATGCATATAAAGTAACAGTTTGGTGTGATTTATGGTCTGAACGGATGCAGTTAATGGGGATGGAGAATGTTACAAGAACATGATTACTGAATTTTGTGGCATGAATTACAAGATTTTGATCCAGACAAATGTGGTTTCAACAAAACGGTGCCAAATGCCACGCATCTCGTGTCACAATCGATTTTTTAAGAAAAAGGTTTCCTGGTTGAATAATCTCAAGAAATGCCTGTAAGATTATGTGATATAAATCCATTGAAATTCTTTCTCTAAGATTACGTTAAATTATTTGTTTACACCAAGAAACCACAAGCACTCCATGACCTGAAAACGAACATTAATCATATCACTGGTGAAATTAGTACTAAAATATGTGACAAAGTTACCAAAAATTGGTGTTCCAGATTCACATTTCTAAAAAGGTTTATAGGCAGTCATTTACAAGAAATCTTTTTTTAATAAAAAGATTATGAATCAATCTTTACGATAAATATAAATTGATATCTTATACCGTTTTCTTTTTATTTCAAATAAAAATATGTTATAGCTGTTATTTGATAACCTATATCATCAAGAATTTTTGCGACTCCGAATATTAAATTTTTTATACAAAATACTAATCCCAAAATAAAATCTGTAATAAATTTTGTGGTAAATAAACCATTATTATTATTATTTGATTTCATGTAAGGAGTAGATGTAAAATGTGTCATATATATTTAGAATTCTGAGTTACAAACAATTTAGACGTTATTCATCATGTATAAATTTTAAAAGTGAAATTTCAACATGAATAAACCAAAAGAATCCATCTACTCTTGTTGGGGTTCTAGGATTATTATGTAAATTTCATTCCTTGTTTCCCGCTTCTATTTTATATAGATTTCTCGCTTGGTCTACCTTCTTTTTCTTCTTCCTCTGTGTTGGCAACTCATCTACCTGAGTCCAGCAGGTGTTCGTTATTCTCTTGTCTTATTCTCCTCATTACATTACTTTACCAATAAAATACACTTCGACCCACTAAACAAGAAATTGCTTGTAACATTTATATTATTACATTTCATTCTGATTCTTAATCAAACAGCTCCATCAATGATGATCTTAACGCCTTCCTTTTTCGTGTTATCGAGAGCTGGTTGATACATCCGGTCAAGTGTCTTGATGTTCGCTAACAACATTGCTTTGCGATCCGCGTAGCAATTTACCAGGTCAGCCAATATACGATAGTTTTGCATAAAGCTGAACTCTCTTTCAATCTAGCAATTTCTGGTTCCGATTCTTCACATTCTGACCAAATTTCACGTCAAATTCCATTAAAGCATGTTTTTAATTTCTAACTAACATTAGTTTATATTTTCTATAATCGTTATGTTATAATTTTCCAAAACAATTGCTGCAGTTATCTAATCGTTTGTCGTAAATAGTAACATTTGAGGTTAGATATACACCTTGACCCATTGGTTGTAAGATAAATGTGTTATTTGGTGGCATAAATACAACTTTTATGTTTTCGGACAATTTGAAAGACGCAAATCGAGGTCTTAATATAATATTAGTTATTTTATTATTTAAGAGGATTAATAAAATATAGGAAATTGTTATGTAATACAAATACGATACACAATTTGAAGTTAGAAGACAAGATGACCGTGAAATTGAACTAAAAATACATTTTTTCGACTTTATCACGAAATTTTGACATGATTTTGATTTTATTATTATCACTAAAATAACAAAAATACAAAAATAATAAAGTGTTGATCCAATTCAAATGTATTTCTTATCACAGTAAACTTATAACCAGCAAATAAATAATTAGCAAGTGTATTCAGTCCTGATTATTATTATATGTTAAGCGCAAATAATGCACCACATTAAATGGAAGAAAGGTAAGTAGACACATGTTTTCCCTAGGAATACCAGTAAAACGAACTACATCATCAATATGCTGGGCAACTAGGTTGCTGTTGTTAATTGTCACCCACTGCACATTTCAAAACCATTGTCTTAGATGGCTCTTCCAATGTGTCAATCAATGTGCACAAATATTTATTACTCTGGATCTCACTTTATGCCAAAATCATGAATGTTTATTTGCCATTGAACTTGCTTTTCACAGCGTCTTGCTTCTATTCTAATGTTCTCTACTTTGGTTTTGCACGCAGTTTCACTTGGAAATTCCTTATTATGTTGAGAAACAAAAAGTTTATTGATGGGTGGCGAAGTTTGTTTATTGGTATATCAGCCGCTGTAAATACCGTTACTACATCTGTCACGAAGTCACTTGTAGACAGAAACTTTAGCGTAAACGACGATAATGATTGTGTTGTGATGTGTTGCAATTTAAGTTGATGCCGAGCAGAAGGCAAATATGAAGGCATTTTTCAAATTTAACATTGCATTCGCATAACTTGCAATACAGCTGTATTTGGGATATTGGTGAATTCTAATGGAAACTCAGCTGCTAGTTGGCGTTGTTTAGATGTGCATGTTGCCTCTATCTTCGGTATATTGAATCACACCATATTGCAGCAATTATCGCACAGTACACAAATATTAAGCAAAATGAGTAAAAGCGCATGAGTGGTTCATATTTAATAGCAGTTTTTTTATTAGCAAAAGGTTAAGCAATGACTCATCACACCGGCACATATGTATAAGCCGACATATATGATGCCACTGTGGTATGGATATGTTTACGAATGTTTGTGTTCTCTAAAGACTCCCTTTCTTAGTGTGGTCTATGATGTCGTCTGCTGTACCCTCTATTGACGTGTTATAATTGGTAATAACTATTGTGTAAAGAATTTCTGTTTACATAATCGGTGGATTCCACTACAACAATTCAAATATACACAATTCCACTCTGAAAATTCCACTAGACTCAATTCACTTATCAATTAGGGTTAGGGTTTAGGGAATTAAGTATAGTGGAATTGTTCTAATAGAGTGAATCTAAATTCGTCGGTTTATGTATAAATGCTGTACAGACTTATGGTCATAGGACAATTGCTGATGACCATATCGTCATAGGGACTGTTGGTCATAAAGGGAAACGGTCATAGGATGTTTGGTCACTGTAAACCGTCAATAAAAGTACTTTAAATGGTACTTTTAATTGAAAAAATTATTTGGTAATAACAGTAATGACCAAACATCCTATGGCCAACAGTCCGTATGACCATATGGTCATGATCAATTGTCCTATGACCAACGACATATAACAATAAGTCCTATAACCGTATAAATGAGCTGTTTGACGCAGCTACTGAGCGTTTATTAGTTATTAAATACCTAAAGAATATTGACGATATAGACAATTAACTTTTGCAGCGAACCTCACATTTAAACCTTGTTCTGACTTATTAACTTTCTTGCGTGGGTATGTAGGCACGTAAAGTATCAAATTTATTTTATTGACCTATAAGCTAATTGAATTTAGGTAAAAACTAATTTTTGTCATTTTCTGTTATAATATATTTTGCACATAAATCACTGTACCTTTCATTAATCCATACCGTGATCATTTTTTAAAATATATTAGCTCGCGAAATCTCACTAAATATGAATTTGTTAAATTTTAATGGTTGCAGATCAGTAAAAAATCTTTAAAATAAAAGTGTTATTTTATTCTTTTATATTTATTGTATTATTTTTATTATTATTATGATTATAACTAATCATATAGAATTAGAAAATCGTTATTAGACTTAAGATCCACTAAGAATCTAACAAATTTGATCTGTTTATCTAAACGTGTTTTTAATTTTAAATTTTAAATTTCGTATTGTGTTTTAATTGTTAATATTTTATTATTCACTGGAACATTAACATTTTTTTTAAAGTGAAGATCTTCATTGGATTGGAAAACGTTCTTTCTATTTGTGATTTTTCTAATATAGCTGATATTAAACTTGGCCAAATTACATATGAACCAGATGCCGATCCTCTAAAAATAACTATAGAAAAAGCAAAATATTTTTGGCGTGAAGAAATCGGATTTTTATTTACTGGAATTAGAGTAAATTGTTATGTGTTATAAGTAAATTCATAACATGTTATATATTATTTGTCAAGGTATATAATAAGGAAAAGAATGAATACCTTTTTTTTGATAGATATCACGGTTTGTCTCTTGATCCTGAAATGATATTTGACAAAGGTTATAATATATTTATATTTAACTATGTTAAAAGCAATAACATGTTATAATAAACTGTTATAATATAGCATTCCAATAAACATAAAATAAAGTATAGAAAATACATTATAGAATGTATTTTATTATTATACGCCAAATACTCCTAACATAGGCTTTAAGCTTGTAGATTAAAATTATGGGCAATCCCACGCAAGTATTCAAGAATTGGTCGATTGTTATAATCAGCAACAACTGTTATTGTGCGATTTGATGAATTCTTGTATTTTTTTCCTTCCAGGCTCAGTTGGCTCCTTTGTAAAAACACCATTCCTTGTATGGCAGCGCGACCTACATTTAGCTTTGCGATAATCTGTGCATCTCCAAATCTGTATATTATTTTTTCTTTACGAAATGTGTAGCCATCTTTAACTAAAAAAGAAGCACTTTTGTTGCTTCTAACAAACTCCAATACCATTTCTACGTTGCAATTGTCATATGGTTTCGATTTTGTCTTTCCATTCTAGGGTATATATACAGATAAGTATCATTAATTTCTACTCATGAAATTTGTAACCTTTAATTAATTGCTTTATAAAGCAATCCCCTAATAATTTATCCTAATACTTCTATTTANTTAGTACTTATATCGATCGAAATGTTTTAAATGTACGTAGTTTAAAATTTATATAATATAATAAAATAATATAATATTTATTATTGTTCGCCTGATTTAATGTCGCCCTTATTATAGTAAACCATATACTGTACATGTTCTGAACAGTTAATATTTTTTCAATAGTTTTTTGATTGATGTCATTTTTTGCCCACTGAATAATTTATTAGAAAAATAAATTCTATGGATAAATAGATGTTTTGATTAATTAATAACTTTCAAATATAAAGCCAAAATCTCTTATTTTTATTAATTTCATTGAATATACGCTTTTATAGCATTGGTTCTACGCTCATTTAAAAATTATATTAGTTTATCTTTATAACGTTTTCTCTGAGACTTCATTAACTTTCCATCAAAACTGCTCATAAGAATGTCTTAATTGATTAGTGGTTTTCACTGTGCTCCGTATTATGTATACAAAAAGAAGTTCAAGATGCTGTTTAATGCAAATTCTTTTGACCAAATTGTCGGTTAAATATACTAAAATTTACATTATTTAAACAAACCTAACACATTTTTCAGCTCAGCGGAATTTGATACTGACATATAATATTGCCAAGATTTTTGTTCGTATTGGTGTATGATTAATTCATAATTTACATAAATCACAATTTTGTGCTGAACAATAATTAATAACGTTAGATTGAAGTATGGTCGAACACATTCAATATCACCTTTCTTAATATTACGACCAATTTAGTATCATGCTGTATTAAATTCCAAGTAAATTGTTATTGCAAAAAATGACATGGTACATGTTAAATTTGAATTACAAGGATGAAACATATTTTTTCTCTTTGGATTTAATTGTTATAATAATGCTATGTGAAAATGTCGTTAATCGTTATTTTTTACTGCTTATACTTATTTGAAACCAGTTGACAGTTTCATTGTTTTAATGTAATTTTAATTTACCATATGAACATATGATTAAATTTAAAACCAAAATTTGTTTTGAGTTATTTTTCTCAACCATTTTAACATACATTTAATATATTTACACGACGTGAGTTCCTAAACTTTATAGTTTCATTATTTAATTTACATTTCAGTAATTTTTCAACAACTTCATATCGCCGAAATTCTGATTTTATTCTATATAATTCAAACTATACTGTAAGTAAAATACTGTTAATTTACTAGTTGTAAATATATTATGCATGATTTTCTACGTTTCCCTCCGTTTCTCTGAAAAATTCATCAACACTACCGTTTCTATAAAATATAACTACTTGTAAATCATTAGCCATAGATTTCGTCTATAGAATTTCCGGTGCTTATCCACTTTTCCCCCGCAATTTTTTTTAGCAACTTATTTCTTACAGATGCTTTTACCTTGGAGAAAACATTCTTCATGGGATTCAGCATGTAAGAATACGGTGATTGGAACTGTAGATGATACATTGAGTTACTTATTATCTCATTCAACAAAGCTGATTTGTGGATGCGCGCATTGTCGAGAATAAACCAAGCGCACCCCATATCTTTGTCATCATTGATTAATGCTACGAACTCCTGCATTAAGACACAAAATTTTGCAGCGATAGAAGTTTCATCAGCAACCATTTTTTGTGGATAACACTTGACGCACTAATTGCTGCGATCAGAGTTATATTTCTCCCATTAACAGTTCGCAGAATAATTTTAGCTCTACTGCCTTTTTTTGAGCGCGCCTGAGTACGATGCAGATGCAAATTAAAACCACATTCATCAATAAATATACATTTTTGTTGAGATGTCTTTGGGATTTCACAAAGGCAAATCAACAAGATCGTGAGTTTAGTTTAGTAAAATTTAAATATGAAATCCAAATATTAATTTATATACGTCTTTCTTCAATATGATTAATATAAATAGAATAATATCGTATAAATACACTATATAGTGTTCCTTATGTAATTGAACTAAAGATTTACTTTTAAATTTTTATTAAGATTCAATAAGCGATTTACAAAATTTCTTATTTTAATTCAAGTTAATATTTTTATCTTCTGGTCTGCAACTCTAGAAGTTTTAGACATTTAAAAGATTTAAAATAGGGTAAAGAAAATGAAATTAAGCTCTCTATTTATACTATAGGTATGCATGCAAATCATAAATATTCATTTCATTTATTTAAAAAATTTTTTTATTTTTATTTCATTATTTAAAATATAAAATATTTACAGAGATAAAATTAATCAATTACTTCGATAAAATTAATCAATAATATAATATTACTTCAATAATATATTAATATCCGAATTTGTTTACAAAAGTAGCAATCAAAAAGTGTAAATAATAAAATTTGTATAATTAAAATTTGTACATCATAAAATAAATTAAAAATAGCAATAACATAAAAACATAAAAAGATTTGAAAATTAATAAAGACTCAGATTAATTAAATTAGTAAAAAGTCAGATTAATTTTTGAATCAATTATATCAGTCAGATCAATAATTGGATCATAAAAAAAGTTAGATTGATTTGAATTATTGGATCGATTGATTTTCAACTGGATTGATGTAGGTTTGAATTATCCTATGTGTAAGCATGTGAGCATGTGTATGTATGATTTTGTTTGTAACTTTTGTTTGTATATATGTATAAACTATGAATTTACTTATGAACTTTCCTTAACATTTTGACATATTGCTAGGTACTCTCTATGATACCAGAAATTATATATGCCTCTCGAATGATTTTTCCGTCGGTCAACACTAGTCGTATAAGGACTAACATTTGTGACTCACTTATTTTTGAATATTTTTGTTTTTGTTGATCGCTCTCCATCTATAAAATCAAATAAATTGTCGAGTAAATTTGAATTTTATAATTTTCATTAATTTAAAATAAAAATGGTAGATAAATAAATTTTAACATTTTAATATGAACATTTAATATATAATATTAATGCAAGTAATCATTCTGTAAGTATTTAACAATAAATTTGTTATTAAATAAGTGTCTAATTTAAAATTCATCATTTAAACATGTTTAACCCTTATTATTTATTGAGCCGTTTTAGATATACGTCATGTGGCAGTTGACCACTCCATATAACTGTGAATCGAAATTTATGGTTGTAAGAGAAATGTCTATTTTACGAAAGTACAATATTTGTAGGTTTTTCTGGCACAATAATTATAATTCCAATATAAGAATACTTTTATA
This sequence comes from Dugesia japonica, assembly GCA_001938525.1. NCBI lineage: Eukaryota > Metazoa > Platyhelminthes > Tricladida > Dugesiidae > Dugesia > Dugesia japonica. The sequence goes on from MQRL01621197.1 coordinate 14,156, forward strand.
ACATGATAGTTTATATTAATAATTATATCTCGCGTTCCCTTATTTATGTCCCAGGATTTGGTGTTCTAGTCCAATATACTTTTCTATTTCATCGATGTTGATCAGAATACATGTTTTGAATTTTTCGTTGTTGACAAAGGATTGTTTTTATTTTATAAACTGCTTGCGAATCAAGGACTGTACTAATTGTAATTTCTAAGGCAGGCTTGGTGGGTTTCTCGGCATCTGTATGAAACTCATTCGGATATTGTGTTTTTATTTAGTACGATGAGTAGTCAATTTCGGGCAAATCTTATAGTAAAGATAGAAAATTAGCATGCAGAACATTTTGATACTAGCATTAAATTAATTATAGGTAGAAGTGATAATTTGGTAAATTTTATTTATTATAAAGTTATATTTGCTTACTCTTAGTTTGATAATAATATAAAGTTATTAATTAGTAAATTTTTAGTACAGTTGTTGAATATTAAACTTAGTGGACATCTTACATTTCCCAGGAGCTTGGATGATCTATCGGTAGATTGCACTACCTACCCCGTAGTATTTACAACGCGATCCCGTTAATTGCCAGTAATCATTAATAATAATAAATATAATAATAATTATTTACCATTTCATCGCCCGTAGCTTATAATTGCGAGTAATAGAGATTAATAAAATGTTTTATATCAAACTCTTGTATTACTAACAACGTTTCTTCAGATTAATCACTATGAGAACATCCTTTTGTTTTCTGAATCGCTGTTTATTGGACTCATCCATCCAAAATTCCTTAGTCGCTGCCGCAATGTTATTCTGTTCAATAATTTTTATTGCAAAAAATGTTGCGATAATTTAGATAGGATTTTCTACTCTTATTAATATAATCACTTTTCAAATTCATTAAAAATTGCTAAATTAATTTTAATAAAACAATTAAGTTTTAATGATAAATTATATACCATATAAAAATATATATACTATATAAAATCGATTACATTATTATAAAAGTTGAATAAATTAAAATAAGCTACCATATTCAATTTTGATATTACATTGCGATAAACACTCATATCATCATACTCTAAAATAATAATATTAATAATTTTATAACATTTAAATTGCCTAACAGAAAAATAATTATTAGTAAAAATTGCATGAGTAATATAGAAAATTTCTTCAAAATAAATCCGAATAAATCCAAACTAAAAACATATATTAAGAAAATTGGAGAAAAGGCTTATTAAACAAATAAATTACCTGGAAAAATTATCAAGTTTTCAGAAAAATTCAAATAATTTTGTGAAAAATTAATCCAAAAATGGACAAAACCATCAATATTGTTTTTATGTATAATTTTATACATTTGGTTGTACAAATAATATATGATGATTTAACTCGTTTGTTTAACTAATATGGTTTATATTGCCCATCCAGAATGAACCCGAAAACACGTAGATGGTGCGATCACACACTCTTAAGTATGGATTAAGAACTGCCGGGATTGCCATTAACGTATTTAAGGGATGGATACAATAAATCATCGTTTTTTGGTTTTTTAAAGATTTTTAATAATAACTTAAAGAACTAAATAAAATTCTGAAAATTTAAAAATTAAGATTTATTGTTTTGAATTTCTTTTATAGTTTATAGTTATAGTTATAGTTGCCTATTTATTTTTTTAATATTAATAATATCCTTTCATTTAAATCTGGTTTTGTTATCTAAATCTTTTGATACTTATAATTCAGTAATTGTTGAAAACCACTCAATATCCTTCGAGCTTTTTTTTCATTTTACAAACTGCATCATACGAACACTGTTAATCATTCGTGGTTTCAAAATTTACAACTTAATCATGATCTAGTAATTGATCACTAGTAAAGCTATTATCATTGAATTTTTTGGGAGTTATAAACTTTACGAATTATCAGGAATTTTGATTGATTGAAATAAAGGGGCCACAATTATAATTATTAAATTTATAGATATGATTTTTATGAAGATTTCGATATTTGGAATGCTTAAAATGAACAAGTTGTTAAGGGTTGTTATTAAGTTATTATTTTCATTAATGTTTTTTTTATTATTTTATTTCTCCACTGGAAAATCGAATCAATATAATAGGAAATCCCTTTTACTATAGACAAATAATATCCAATGTGAGTAATTGATATTAAGCGAACCGAAGACTGTGCATAGAACAAGTATTTGATAAAAGTGGTTATAAAGTCTTCATGGTATGTAATAAACATTTGCATAATATAAGGAGCAAGATATGTAAATTCCCTATCCACAAAGTCTTCTTTCAGATAGAGTTCAATGTCATCATTAGTAAACCAAAGCTTACTGTCGAAACTATTGTACAAATAGTATATGATGATTTTTTTTATAATTACAGTTAAATTATTTTTAAAATTCGTGCTTTCTGCATCAATAAGATTATACGATTGATTAATTTTTGTTATCGTTGTTAGAGCTCTGTGAAATTGAATCCTTTCTATTGACAGCTTATGTCAGCTGTTCCTGTTGTATATCTACTCTTCGTTATTCAAATTTTGGATTTCTTTAATCTCTACCAGTCTCTAATTTGAATCAGTGGTGGAATCAATGTCATGTAATTCTGGCGAGTCGTTGCAATAGGTGGAATCAATATTAGAAATTCTCTTTAGTATATCGATTATCTTGTGAAGTTGTACTCCGACAGCTGAAGGACATAATTTTAGAGAGTTGTGGAATTTAAAAGTACGATTTTTCGATCCAAATTTTATCTCTAAGAATAAAATAAAGAATATATTTGGCTTTCTCAACGTTTGAGTTCTGCTCCAATGCTTGGACAGTTGATATTGATGGACTTTAAGAAATTACTAATTGTTGCAATGGTCTTTGGAGATATAATACCGTTAATTGAATTGATCTTTTCCATTATTTGATTTTCTTGCAACTTTAACAAATTCTTGATTATGTTTTTAAAAAAAATTTAGCAAAAGTAACATATTCTTCGAAATTATTGAAATTACTAATAAATTACCTGAATTCACCAACATCATTTTGTTTATATCCAATTGATGATGGGAATCATTCAACCTATCGATACTAAAATGGTTTTTAAATAGTAGTTTTTGATGATGATGATGTCTCAATCAACTCGTCGTCATGTTTTCTTTATATGTTCACTATTGATTTTGGAACATTACAAAATAAATAATTAAAGAATAATCAAATATGTTTATAATGATAATTCAAAGTTGATGTAAATTTTATTATTGATGGCAAATAATTATTAGTAGTGGTTATTTAAATAATAATATATTATAAAACAATTCCAATTTATTATACTTTAAAATTTTTATTTTTTAAAATCTACTATCATAATCCTTATTATTATTATTATTATTATTATTATTATTATTATTATTATTATTATTATTATTATTATTA
>MQRL01622113.1:0-20014 GCA_001938525.1 Dugesia japonica
AAGCAAATCTGCCTCGTTAATTCAGATATTAAAACAAACTCATAATTAATATAACATTTACATAAAAGCATAAAAAATTTTCGATTTACGATTTTACATAAAAAATCAAAACCTAAAAACTTTCGATTTCGATTTTAATAAAAAATTTTCGATTTACGATTTTACATAAAAAATCAAAACCTAAAAACTTTCGATTTCGATTTTAAAAAAAAATTTTCGATTTGCGATTTTTCATAAAAAATTTTCGATTCGCGATTTTAAATAAAAAATTTTCGATTTGCGATTTTTTCATAAAAGCATAAAAAATTTTCGATTCATGATTTTAAATAAAAAATAAAAGATTTTAAATAAAACCGAAAAACCCGAAAAATCATTTTCCTCTTTAAGAGGACCCCCACACATTGGATTTTTTAAAAGTGAGAGGCACGTTGAGAAAATATAATAAGATTAAATTATTTCTTTATAAAATGGTAGTAACAAATAATACTTGTACTAATTGAGGAAGAAGTTTTTTAAGTCCAGCAGGTCTAGCATCTCATAGAGATTCAAGAATCTGCACCAGACCAGCGAATGAATTTTATACATGTGGGAGATGTCACAGACGATTCAAATCTGAACGGGGTTTATTACAACATAATAATTCATTACTATGTGGAAATCCTGAAAATGTGAATTTGTATTGTGTGATTTGTGATCAGAGGTTTACTAATCAACCTATAGCAAAATTACACTACAACAGCGAGGCTCATAAAATAGCCGCAGATCCCTCTTCATCATTTAATGTTATAAGATGAGCTTCCAAATGATGATGCTGTTGTTTATATGGATAAAGGAATTGATAGATTATTTAGAGTTAAATATCCAGAATATAAAATTACTCATTTTAAAAATAGTAAAATTAAAATGACGCGAGATATTTCCCATTTACAAGAAAAGAACCTTTTTCAATATAGAGATGAAATAAAAAAAATTACAATAATATTTTTTGAATATGGGAAGAGGATAAATATTAGATTATCAGTTAAAGCTAAACATTCAAAAGTCACCAATGGTGAACTTATAGAAAGAGTTTTTAAATCTTATACACAAGTTAAAAAAGTAATACTAGAAACTAAAATTAAAAATACGGTTAATTCACAAATAATTGACCTTGAATTATATTTACAAGACCAAGAAAGATCAGAAAGCAATTGGAGCCTAGAACATATAATTAAATTTGTAATTGAATTAGAGGTGTACAAGTCTTCAGTAGGCTCTACATATCAAAAGTTACCATTTATGAAAAATGGAGTCATCAACATAAAAAATGTTGATAATAAATGTTTTCTATACTCAGCTTTGGCACACAAGCATGTTTTACCAAATCCAACAAGACAATCTACATACCAACCATTCATTGAAGAGTTTAATCTTGAAGGTATAAATTTTCCAGTGAAAATAGATGATATAAAATTATTTGAAAAAAAAATAATTGGAAGATTAATGGTTTTGAAATAGAAAGTAAAGCATCTCATCTTCCAATTCACATTTCTCACTATTCATGTAGCCCAGCAATAGAAGAAAATAAATGTAATTTATTACTTTATAAAGGACACTATATTCTTTGTAGAGATTTAAATACTTACACAGGTAATAAAAATAAAAATAATTTATGCGTTGGTTGTATGAATATATATCGCAGTGAAGCATTATTTAAAACACATCAGGAGGAGTGTATTCATCACAAACCCAGAAAGGTGCGATTTCCAAAACAAGAATATTTCACATTTAAAAATCACTATTTTATGAATAAAATGCCATTTGTGGCATATGGAGATTTTGAAAGCTACACAAATACAGAAGATAAAAAACAAAAACCACTTTCCTTGGGAGTTTACTTTGTAAGTCAACATCAGGATTTAATTCCCACACATTATAAAGAATTCACGGGGGAAAATATTTTAAATGATTTTATAAAATATTTAGAGACTCTAAATAATAAATTAAATATTATCATAAATAATCTTCCAGAGGAAAAAGAAATTCCAGACGTGAGAGAAAATAAATGTAGGTACTGTGAAAAATGTTGGTGGAGATAGGGCAAACGATTTTAATAAATTAACAGGAGAATTTCGTGGTTATGCACATGAATTTTGTATTCAACAAGACAAATCATTTAAAAACTTGTTTATCCCATTTTACTTTTACAACGCATCTGGTTATGATAACCATCTTTTCTTTAGGGAATTATTGGAAAAGCATCCAAATGATGTTAAAAAAATAATTCCACATTCTGACGAGGAATATATTTCATTTGAATTTTAAAAAATTAGGTTCCTCGATTCGAGCAGAATGTGCACCCAGACATCTTTAGAAAAAATGGGAGACATGCTAAATAAAACCGGAAAATATCCTCTTTTTTTTTAAAAAAAATATAAATTAAAAGCAAAAAAAAGTAACATTCCCATATGAATATGTAAATGGGAAAAACATACAAGAAACAATAGATTTATTAAAATCAAATAGAATCCCAACAATGGAAGAATGTAATAATACATTAAAACAGAAAAAAATAAGCGAAGAAGAATATAACAACTTTCTTCAAGACCTTAGTGAATTTGGAAATATGTAGAAATATACAAAACATTACATGAAAATCGATGTTTTAATTCTTGCAAACTTTTTTGAAAATTTTAGAGAGGTCTGCATGGATTATTACAAAATCGATCCATGTTATTGTTATTCAGCCCCAGGACTTACATGGGCTGCAGGCATGAAATTTACAAAAATAAAATTAAAATATGCAAATGGATAAACTTATATAATATTTTTAAAAACCGAACGAGGAACTAGAGGAGGTTACTCAGGAGGTTGTGGAGAACGACAGGTTTTTGGAAATAGTAAAAGAAGCCATAAGAAAATAAACAAGGCTCAAAGAGAAGATCTCCTCAAATTATTAAAAGAAAAGAAAAATATTCCAGATGATTATTTCCAAGAGACATTTATAAAATACCTCGATGAGAATTCCTTATACTCGGCTTTTATGACAAAACCTCTTCCAACAGGTGAGTTTATTCAATGCCAGGATTTAATTTATGAAAAATCAACAGATGAGTATAATTTCCTCTATGAGGTGGATTTGGAGTATCCTCCTGAAATTCATGAGAGGACAAAATATTATCCTCTTGCACCAGAGAGAATAAATATTACAAAAGAAATTCTGGCGCCATATCAAAGAGCCTTTAATAAAAACTTTCAAAGGATAATGTTAAATTAACATTAAATCAATTTGATAAGGAAAATTATATAATCCTTGGAAGTACATTGGATTTATATCTTGAACTTGGCATGAAACTATAAAAAATTCATTGTAAATATAAAATGCCAACAAGACCATGGTTAAGAGATTATATTCTCTTTAATGTTGAGAAGAGAAATGAAGTCAAAAGAAATAATGATGAATTTGGGAATTATTTATTTAAGCTTTTAAATAATTCCTTTTATGGAAAGACCCTTGAAGACATTCGAAAGCGATGCAGCGTGGAAATCGTAGGAAGTGATAAGGACTTTCAAAAGTTTGCATCGAAACTCACCTATAAATATTCAAAGATATTCTCAGAAAACATAGCAGCAATGCATATGGAGCAGACCAATCTTAAATATAATAAATTTCCATTCATTGGTTTTACAATCCTTGAATATGCAAAGGAAGTAATGTATGATTTTATCTATAAAAAATGGCTCCATTGATTGGAAGTGAAAATTACAAAATTCACTATTCTGATACCGACTCAATCTTTGTGGAAATCAAGCGGCAAGAAAATTTAGACAAGTTGAAAACCCTATTAGGAAATCAGCTCTTTCAAATGAAAGATGAAATGCCTAATAGTGAAATTATACAAGGCAACTTTATAAAATCAAAACGTTATGCTTTTAATTATAAAAGCAACAATGTCACCAATCTTCACACAAGACACAAAGGCGTCTCTAAAGCAAATAATATAAAAATGTAGGCCTACAATAGGATTTTAGCAAATCCCACTGAAAATGTTTATGGGGTTAACCATAAATTAAAATCACACAAGCATGAGATTGAGTTAGTTTCTCAATTGAAAATAGCATTATCAGCTTATGATGATAAAAATTTAATAGAAGGTAATGGTATAAAAACATGGCCACACGGTAATAAATTTTACTGTGAAAATTGTCAAGAATATCATTTAAGGTTAGATTTATTAAACAATAAATTAAGTTGTTAAACTTTTAAATCTTTTAATATTTTTTCATAATTTGCAATTTCATTTTTAGATTTTAAAATTATTTCCTGAACTTCCCGGATCATTGTCTTACTTGTTGAAATTTCCTTATCAGTCAAAATATTATCATTTAAGGCTTTCTGTTGAAATAGGAAAAGTTTATTTTTTACAGTCTCTAATTTTACAATAAGATTTGCATACTTTTTCTTCTTCTTTTGAATTAGAGATGAATTTAATGCGCCAGTAATTTGAATTACAGATCCTTTTCCAGTTATTATAGGAAGACCTATTACAGTAATACCAAGACCAAGTAGAGTTGCAAAATTACACCTACAATGGCAACGCCGGTTCCAATTAAAATTTGTCCTATTTTTATTCCATCGTCGGCGGCGCTTCATTTACTATAAAATTTTCGATAGTGTTTTATTTTATCATTTATAAAATATAGNTCATTTTCAAAATCTTTAATTTTTAGGGATGACAATTTTGTTTTTAGGTCTTCAAGTGTGTAATTATTTATTTCCTGTTGATAATTTTTTAAATCTGGATACAAGGATTCTTCTGCCATTTTTATATAGGAAATTTTTTATAATTCATCAAATATTTTTTTTGAATAATCTTTAGGACAACCAGTAAGAATAAGAAAGTTATTAATATAAATATTCCTCGACAAAATTAAATGAAATTTTTTATTTTAAAACTTGCCACCATATTAATTATAACTTCTGATTTTTCACCTACTCTAGTAGCATCATAACCGCTTCTACCAGATTTAGGAGTTAGGGTGTTTATTTCTTATTTAAAATTTCCCAGTTTTTCATAAGTAAAATCTAAAATCTCATCAGAACCAATAAAATTAATAGTAATACTAATTTTAGGTATTTTAGTATATCCAGAAATAAAAATACATACTGGACCAACAAAATCTTTACCTGTAAAATAAAGTTTTAAAGGACCCACAAGAAAAAAAATAGTTTTTCATTAAGATATTCCCAACGACCGCTTATTATTACGTTTTCTAAGCTTGCGTAAATTGAATTGTCGGAATAATAAGGAAATCTATTTTCATTTTTAAGTAAAAAATACATTTTAAAAAACATATATATTTCATAGTCAACATCATTCCATGGTAAATAATTATTAACTAGTCCTTTTATTTTTTCTAGAGATTTAGATGTTTTAAATATTTCTAAATTTTCATTAATTTTACTTTTATGTTTTTCACTAAGAAGATTTTTTATCTTTTGATATGCCACCACCCAAGGAAATAATGGATCATTTTGTTTTAAAACTTCATTTTGTTTTTTTAAATTTTCAACATCATCTTTTATTTGGAAAAAAAACTTAAAAATAAATTTTTTTAAAAATTTAAAATTTACTAGATCATGTTCATCTTCGGGGTCATTAGGCATTTTTATGGTTTTTAATTTACTTTCAATTTCTTTTTGAAAAAATTTTAAATTTACCACATCATAGTCGTCTTTAGGGTCATTAATAATTTTTATGTTTTCTAATTTACTTTTGAGATATCTAAAATTTATTACATCATGGTCGTCTTTAGGATCATTAGGAATTTTTAAAGTTTTTAATTTACTTTCGAGAAATTTAAAATTTACTGCAGTAATTTGTTTTTGCTCGTTTTTTAAAAATTTTAAATTTACCGCATCCAAGTCATCTTTAGGGTCATCAGTAATTTTTAAGGATTTAATAGTGTCACCAGACTCGTTTACAAATTTTTTTTCATTAATTACATCAGCCACTCTTAGTTTAGCAGAAATCCGATTTATAATTTCTGCTTCATTCGCATCCTGTAAGCTTTCTCCAAATATGTTTATTTATTTCAGCAATAATATCATCAAAAGATTTTTTTGGAAAGCTATACAAAAAATAAATACAAAGTACTCCACAAATTTTTGTTTCAAAAGGTTGAACTTGAATTTCATTAAATTTTTCTACATGCTTCTCAAGATCTTCATGAAATGGTTTTGACTCTTAAGTCAAAATAAAGTTTATTCTTCATAGCGACCCAATGAGTTCCTTTGTGATTTGTATTTTGATAATTAAAAATATAATTCATATTATTTTCAAAATGAGAAGGCAACTCATTTTTCATGTAACTTTCCAATGGCATTTTGAAAAAGTCAGCAAATGAATAAAGATCGAAATTTTTAGTTGTAGTAATTCCAAATGTTTTTAAGAAAACAAGGATTTTGTCGTCCCCTTTATAATTGGATTTGTCGTTGTACATTTTCTTAAATGAATTAATAAAGAGATTGTTTCATTATTAAAATCAATAGGTTTTAAATTTTCATCAACAACTTCAAATCTTAAGTTATCAATATATTGAGTACATATTTTCGAGTAAATTGGTTGTGATGGTCTTTCAATAATTTTATATTCAAACTTTACAGTATTTACTGGAAATGAATATAATAAATTAGTTGGTTTATTATTTATATAATTTCCTTTGACTATATTACAAGTAATGTTGATCATGTTTATATTATTATTAATGTTAACTTTCTCATCGGAATAATGTGTTCCAGGAGCATACTCTTTTGGTTTAAAACCTAAAAGTTTAAAAAAGAAAGATTTATCATTAAATTTTAAAGTTTTATTTATTTTTAGTAAACATCTGGCGGTTGAGAGGTCTGAGGCTATGGTTATTCCTGAATCAATTAATTTCTCTGCAATTTGTTTAATCAAAAACTGATGAGACATTTATTTAAAGTATTTTTTTTATAAATTTTATATTTTTCATTTGAAATTAATTTTCTTGCTCTTAATTTTCCACAAACTAGTTTTATTTTACTACTAGTATGTTCATGACTGGCTTTTTTAGCTGAAATTAAAACTATTAATTTTTCAAATAAATTCATTGGATTAATTCCTGTGCCTTGTAATGCTGTTCCTTCTGGTTGGATTTTTTCTAATGCGATTTCTTGTGATGCCGGTTGTGTTGAGGATGTTGTTCTTTGTGACGTTGTTCCTTCTGATTTTGGTTCTATTTTTTTTCAACATTTGATAATAATTACTAGCGCGCGGTTGGGCAATATTTAATTCTTGAAAATATGTATTAATGTTTTCTGGGGATATATCACCAGTTTCTTTTATATTTCCTAAAATTATATTTAATACTTCATCTGAGTATGAAACAAGTTTATCTGGAAATATATAAAAAAATGGTTTTTTTATCCACTTCAACCAAATATATTTTTCTATTATTAATTTTTATATATAAATAAGCTTTTTCATTAATAGTTTCATAAGTAAATTCTGGCATTGTTGTTGGTGTTAAATTATTATTATTAATTTTAGTTTTATTATATTCTAGTGTATATGGGGTTTTATTTTGAAATTTATCAGTTAGTTCTGGTTTCATTTTTTCAGAAATCGCTGTATTTAATTGATCATATAATGATGAAATTGTTGGTGGTTGTTGTGATGTTGGTTGTAATTGTTGTTGTAATGTTGAAATTGTTGGTAATTGTTGAAAACCAAATGTTAATTGTAAGTTTTTAGATTCAACAACTTTGCGAGTGAAATATTCATTATATTTTTCTTGAGCCGCAATTATTTCTTTTAACTCTTTAATTCTAGCTGTTATCGCTGTGACCATTTTAATAAGGGTTTAAATATATTCATGTCCCATCATAAGGTCTTAAAAATAATCCACCACCCTTTTTAAATTTTTTTGGTACTTTTAATTTTTGATTTTTTAAATATTTATAAATGGCTTCACCCTGTTGTTCGCTTATGTTATCTATTTCAATTTCTCGTTCTTGTTGTCGTTGTTCTCGCTCTTCATTTAGGTTATCAATTTCCATTTGCTTTTTATGTGCATCTCGGGGATTTGCTACTGTTCCCGCGATTCCCTGGGCTACGCCGGCTGCGCTCGCTAATCCAGCAAGGATTCCCGGTATTAAAGTTATTAATGGAATAAAACCACCTTTTTTTGATGTTTTTTAATTTCTTCTTTTGCTCGTTTACCAATCCAATAATTTGTCCCATCAATTTTTATAGATTGACTAAGATTTGAATTTAATAATTTTTTTAATTCCTCTTCTGTTATATTACTACTTTTAAATTGTGTCGCTTCGCTCGCCATTTTATTAAGCAAATAAATCGGTTGTCACTTCATTTGTTAGTTGGTTTAAATAATAATATTTACATGGTTGTTTCCAATGAAAATTTAATTCAAAATCATAATCATCTTTTTCATTAAATACGCAAGAAAATAAATCATTATAAACACTATCACAATCTTTTTTGTTTAATCGAAGAAATATAAAACAATTTGCATTGCCTCTTATTGAATTTTTATCAAGGTGAAAATATGTTTGTGAAATATAAATTATATTACAATTTGAATGGCGGCCTCGAGTGAAATAACTTTTTTGAATATCTTGATTTTTTCATTTAGCACATCATCAAAAATTACAAGATTTTTTAAATTTTTTTTAATATATCACAAGTGTTGGGGTGACACACCCGTGAAGAAGGTAATAAGACCAAAAATCCAGAATCGGCAAAGAAGAACAGCAGAATTTGTAAATTTACTTGTAATGGAATTCAAAAGAAGAAAGCGATTATAATTTGAAAAGATTGTAACGGAAATAATCAGTAAAGAAGAATAAAATACCATCGAAGGGGGTTCAATAAACTAAGTATTATAAAACCACCTACATCGTTATCGGAATTAAGAAGAATTATTAATAACAATAAAAAACCAAGAAAATCGGTATGAAAGCAATCAATTAACAGAAGAAAAATATTAATTAATTTTAAATAAAAAAAGAAGCGAAATTAACAAAAAATTCGTTTTATTCGAATAATTTCACTCAGGGAAATCAGAAAGAAGCCAGACAAGAAAATATAGAAAGAAAATATCAAGATGCAGTTGAAATTATTAAGAAGAAAAACTTACCACTTTCCAGAGGGTTGCTGCAGGGTCCCCAAGATCGGACCAATAGGAGATCTAGAAATAAACATATAACAAAGAACAAAAGCTCACATGATAATACAAAAATAACCACCAACAGAATCGCAGAGAAATCCACAAAATTCCAGAAAATTGGCACCAACGCCAATAAAAATCAGAAATCATCGATCTAAAAATAAACCACAAATCGGAGAAAAGTTGGGGTGTAAGGAAAATCCTATAAAAGGACCCCTGACTTTAGCAGAAAAACAACAACGAAAAATTTTAAACTTATCTAAGTTAGCACTACTGTGTATCATTACAAACTATTGTGGAAGAATATTAATTCAAGTTCTGAAAAACCACTACCATAAACAGTCACTATTAACTTAAGCAGTTAGTTGGAGACTAAAACATTTACACGTTTAAACCATTCACTTTAGAAAATTCTTTGGGTCAACCACTGTCACTGACGTTGTAAAGAGAAACCATAGTGTCGACTGGACAGAAAACCGAATAATTCAGCAAGATAAAGAGAAGAAAAGATCACCTATCAAATTATTCAATTACAAGTTCCCACCATTTACTCGTTGCAGAACTAAGCTTTTCGAAAACAAAAAGGAAGTAAATTTTATGTACACTTTATATTATAATGTTTGTAGTTGTTATATGCTAATAAATGTTATTTAAAACCAAAATAAACTATTTTACAGTAGAGGAAAAACAAATTAATGAATAAATTAAAATCAAGAATTCACAATTATTTTTTTATTTATTTTTCGAATAAATAGCTCACTGTTCTCCCACCATCGATTATATAATTCCAAAACGCCATGAATAGATGAACGAGAAGATATCCACGAGTAATCTTTTCAATTATTGAATTGACTAATACCACGACATCGGGTCTCAACTTCCCGCTATATTATCACCGGAAACTTTTGTTAACCTGGTAAGAATGTTATTGGTGACGCAGCAATCGCGAGAATAAACTCCAACACATCTACTAATAATCTGGATACTGCGGAGTTAGGGTAGTAGAAAATCAGATAGACACACTCATCGGTAATTACCATTGATTGTCCTGTTAGAATGAAAAGTTTTAGAGTTGCAGTTTCCAGTAAATCCCATATGACTAATCACATCTTAATCATAATCGGTGTGTGTCGCCTATGAATTAAAGTAGCAAAACAAATCTATGTTGCCAAGCAACCAGGTTATTCAGACATTCAAAAAAATAATATCGATCCGTATTAATTTCCAGGCTATCATAAGAACTGCTCTTGACTTTAGCCACTATAAACGGGGGATTATTATTAGCTTTTGTAACATGTTTCCTGGTCATAGTACTTTAATTATTACCATTTCAATTACCCTATGATCTATCAATAATATCTTCTATTATTAACACTATTATTAGTAAGGGTATTATTATCAATTTAATATTCAGTACCACTTTACTTCTAATTATTTTGATTCTTTTTTTTATTATCATTCTTATTATTACTTTTATTAGTATGATTATTATTATTAGCATTATCATTACTATTGGCATCATTGTTAATTTTCTTTTCATTCTCATAATTACTATTGTTATTAATATTAGGGTCATTAACTTTATTATTATTATCATTGTCGTATTTTCAGTATTGTCATGCTTATTAGTACTATTATTATCGTTGTTATTATTACTATTACCACTCTTATCATTCTCATTACTATTATTATTATCATCCTTAATTATATTATTACCATTACTACTATTGCTGTATCTTTATTATGATCATTCTGGTTGCCGTTGTTCACAGCCTTATTATTCCTTTTAATCATCCAGGAATTTAGAGTTAATTCAAATAGCATTTTTTTGTTATCTGTATCATTATCATTGACCTTATGATTTATGTCAGCAATAAAACATGATCTGTAGTATCAGTACGATCACTATTAACCTGTCCAAGGCTATTACTATCCCTGGTAAGATAAAAAAAAGTATTATGCTGTCTTCACCATCGTTTAATGAGGGTTACAAAAATTATTGAACTCCTAATATTGACCAAAAAGTCTGAACTAAAATCATTCAAAAAACCAATATCCCTTTATGAGACGGAGTCGTCATATTATTAATATTCGGCAATCGCGATAAAATTGTTTTTTCTTGGGTTTGAACCACGAGTTAAGATTTACAATTCGTTTTTCTATTTAGTCATGCCTGCCGAGTTGTGTCGTACCGTTCAATGGATCAAACGACGACGGCAAACTGCTAGATTAAGACAGTTAATCGCCCATCTCCTAACTAAGGGACAAATTGAACACCCGGATGAAACAGACCTTTGCTGTTTTGCGGAGATATTCCCCTTAGTGACTTCAGTGGATTTGGATGCATGGAGTCTGCCTTTCTAAGCAGGAGTGTAATTCCCCAAATATTGTTGTTTGGCTGAAATAAACTAATGATTTGATTATGTTCTATTTGCTGTTCATTTCTATTGACATTGATTGATGATAGTCTATCGTTGAGCGCATAAGAGACTTTGGCGAGCGTCAACGATACCAAGCCTGGACCGGCCCTGTTCGCACTTTTGTGACACCGTTCCAATACCAACCTACAATACCTCCCCCGACTCCCGCGGTACAGGCCTATATCACTAATCTGCTGTGAAGAATAAGAGAACCTACGAGTAGCGAAGACTCGGAAAATGCCGCACCCACACCAGATTCATCAACTCCCCTTTAGTGATTCAAATGTATAACGGACAACAAAATTATCTGATTGTCCTCGGCTAAAATATATGTTCAACGTCTTGTATAAATTTTCTTTTTGGTTTTGTTTGCTTTTCATTTTAGGTGTTTTTCTGGGCTTTAAATCAATTTTGGGGGGTCTAGAACTTAGTAACCGGATTTGTGACTACTATGTCTTTTAGAAACCTAAAGTTATGAGAGCTATTTTCGTTATATATATATATATATGTTTTCTTTTTAGTGCATTCTTCATTCAACCGTCCTCCAGTTCCTACTAAGAAAATCCGAGATACAAGTGAAGACCTCGAACTCACTTGGGATTTATATCTGTTAGCCAAACGCCGATGGGAAGCCGAAATAGCCGTGGCCAACAGTAAGGTCCTACGCTATAAGAAATGCACCCTCTTTAAAAAGGAATCAGAAGCCTCTCATTTCCAATAGCGCCTTTGGAAAAGACAAGTAGAGTCTTTATCGGAGATGATCCGGTCCAGCCATGACCGAGAAAATAAAGTGGTTAGCGACATTTTACTTCTTCGGGATAAAATCCCTCTCGGGCCGTTGACGATCGAGAAGGGCACCCAGACCCCTCGAAGCTAGTCATATAGAAATATTTTTTGTTTATAAACTTATTGTTCAACTTTTCTTATGGATTCTGTTATTGCCTTAATAATTGCTCGAGTTCTGCGATCGAGTGATTGTAGATTTAATTTACTTTATTTTCAGTGCCTCACATCAACTTTCCCAATAACCTCCATAGGTGCCACCGCATCATGCACCGACTTCTGATCGAAAGACATTTGAAGCGTAAGACAGACCTTGCTCTGCTTAAGCATTTGTCTCAGAACGACAGATTGATAAAGAGGTTAGACTTGATCGTAAAGAAGCAAAACGACTTAGCAGCCCAAACCAAAGCATTGGAAGTCGAAACTAAGCAGTTACTGATGAGAAAGATCGATTTTTTAAAGCAATATATCGCCGATCTTTCTCGACAGATTGCCAATCCAGATTGGGTCCCGTGGGACGATAATGATGACGTCACCGCCTTCGACTTTCTAGCAACAGATCCAGACCAATGGTTAGACCCTAGTGTGTTAGATGGGTTGTAAATTTATTGTAATAAATGTTTCCAGTGTCACTGATTTAATTGTTGGTACAAGTTAAGGGAAAATAATTAAGCCAAATCAAAAGGTTTATGGGCGCGCACCTCCCATTAAGAGAGAGGTCAACCACCATAAGCTGAAGACCTAACCTGGGGAGTTAGGTTAAATTCTTGAGAGGGTTCCCCTGAGGGCTGTTTTTCCCTAACCACAATCCTTTTCACTCAACTCAGGTGGGACCCCAACACAAGGAATAATATCGCTCGGTTTATTACTTAGAATTATTTCTATTGTTTGTAGTTTTTTTATTACAAATTTCTTTTGAATGAAAAAATGTAAAACATCTTTTGGTGTTGTATATGAATCTGGAACAATCGCCTGACTATCAAACATTAATATTATTTCTTGTTTTGTTAAACCATTTAAAAATCCGTGATATATTAATTGTACTTCAAATTGATAAATTGTAGCCGAGTAAAATATGAGATTGTCATAATCGAGAAAACCTGGGGTAAGTAACATTTTAGATAAGAGAACATTTTTTCCACAACCAGAGGAACCAATAATTAACAATCGAAAATTATTTGGGGAAAATTTATTATTAAAAATTGTCTTGTCTTTCTTCCAAACTAAATTACTCATCCTTTTTAAAAAAAGTTTTTTGACACTCGCTTTCAAAAAATCTTCCAAGAACTTTATATAATTTATAAGTTGTTGGAATCGTTAGATAAACTTTTTTCACTGTGTAAATCTCTGGACTCCATTTAAATCTATATGCTGTTGCAAATGTTTTTTTTACTAAAAATATTCTAACTCGATCACCTATTTTTAATTTTGGTTTTTTATGATTGAAGGGGATTTCTTTTTCAAGGACTTTGCCGGTTTCATACGCTTTCGCTGGTGTTGTTTTTATTGAGCTATGAATAGTGTTGTTGTAATCATCTACTATTTTCTGTAATAGTTTATCGGTGATTTGTTGATTCCGAACGGCAGTAAAATGTTTCAAGAGTTTGTTTTTAAATGTTCTGTTAAATCTTTCAATGACAACTGCTTTGGTGTGATCTTGAGTAGAGTAGCGGTTAATACTATTTTCTTCACACCATTTGCTAAATGTTTGATTATAAAATTCCTTTCCCTTATCAAACCAGAGATTATTTGGAACTCGATTACTTTTTTCTAGAATTCTTTCAAATACGTCCGTAACCATCTAGCCGGTTTTATCCTTACAGATTTCTTCAAATGCAAATCTCGTGTAAAGATCAACCACAGTTAGTATTACTCGCTTATTATGAAAAGTTAAATCTGCAGACCAAGTTTCATCTTTTTCACTTACTGTTACTTTTAGAAATTCTCATGGTTTTCTATTATCATAATGAAGCTCATCCACTGTGGCTTTTTCCAGACCCTGTCCAATTAATATTTTTGACTTCATCGCCATTTTAACAAGAGCTCTTTGAAATTTCTCTGCCATAGTTGGATTTTCAATATTCTCGAGGTCATGTATTAAATTTGCATCCACAATATGTCGGTCTCTAAGATCTTCTGAATTATAAGCAATATCATGTTTCAGTGCTGCTGCATCAACTCATCAGTACCGGTTCTTCTCCCGGTAATGGTTCATTATTTTCATTAAGTCTAATATCTAATCTCGTTCCTGGACCGGTATAACTGTGTTGAGCTATATGTCTTTCGCCTGGATATTTTCCCAAGTAAATGGTTTTAAAATATTACTAACAAAACTTGATGATTGAAGATCGTCGCCTTTACAAAGTTTTACATGACGGGCTTTATTTTTTTTAAGAAATATCTCTTGCATTTTTCACATGTAAATTTACTCATTTTTTAATAAGTAAATTTAACACCTTTCACATTTTCAATCATGGCAATTTTATTATTAGCAAGTTTCATTTCTATATGTTTTTCCTCAAGAATACACCAATAAATATTTCCTTTAAAATCTGGATCCTTTGTAAGGTGTAAAGTAATATCAACGTTGTTTATATTTAATTTATCATCTTGAGCTGATACATCAAAACAGAAAATTGGATACAGTTCACCAAATTCTTGAAGAGATAATTGTGGCTCGGTGAAAAAGTCTTGACAACATTTTAAATAATTTAAATAAGGAAAAATCATTTCATTATTTTCCATATTAAATTTACATTCATTAATTGGATAATAATTATTGTTTAATTGAATTTGCATACTTCTTAAATAATAATTCTTGATTGTATCTACTGTCGCTGGCGCTACTGCTCTTGTGGTTATTGATTTTTTTTGAATAAATAAATTATTATTTTTTCCAAAAGAAATAATTTCATCTTTTATTACTAAAAAAATATATCTTGGTTTGTATGCAAGCATGTTTAATTTTAAAGAAGTATAATTTCCAGAGTCTAATGTTGCTTTTCCTGTTATTCTATTTAAAAATGCGACTTTAATTGGTTTATCGGTTGAGATTCTTTCCAAAAGCATTAATTCCATTTTAGGCATTAATCTACATTCTGGAATGTGAAGTTCGAGAGTTATTAATTTTATTTTTGGTGTGCCTTCTCCTTTAAATAAAAATTTATCATTCATTTCTCGATTGCAAATAAACTCAATCATTGTATTGTAAAGGACTCGATTAAAATTTTGCATGAAACCAAATAAATTTCTCAATGAAAAATAACCTTCAAATTTTTTACTTGCATATAATTTCTTTCATCTATCCTCATCAAGAATTCATCCTGATAATTCTCCATATATTTGTTTATGAGCATAACTTGTTGTAATAAAATTTAACATTTTAGATATTGTCCCTGGGGCATTAATACTTTCAACATCAGACGCCCCAAGTTTTAATCTCATTAATTTAAATAAAGATGGAAAAAATTATTTTCTAGAACTGCTATTTTATTAGCTTCATTATTTTCTAATTCTATTCTAAAGTAAAACATTGCATTTCAAATATCTAATAGGCTCGTAGATTGTAAAGATTGAAAAATTATATCCCCATCATTCATCAGATTATTAATTGTACTAGATGTTGGTGAAATTTTTAAAATGTCATTTTTTAACATTTCATGCGTAAATAAAATATTATTATCGAGATCTGTTTTTTTTCCATTTTCTTTAATAATTTTCTAATAATTTTTCCATATCGCTCGCTCCTTTCCATTTTCTTTTACAATTAGCATCACTATCACCATTAGCATTACAATTAACCCTACTATTCTCCACTTCGTCAATAAAAAATTTTTTACTAAGGGGTTTTTTTCCAAGTCTATCTTCTAATGAAAAAAATCTTCCATTTGAATCTCTTTCCATTAAAGTTTTTGTTGTTCTTTTATTATATGGAATATTAAATTTACTTTTATTGTTTTTTCATTATATGAGTGAAGTTTACAAAAATCTTTTATTGAATTTTCTTTAAAGTTATAATTTTTCATCATTGTGTATAAAACTTTCTCAGGCATTTTTTATAATAATTTTTTTAGCTGTTGCTCTAGTTATCCCCGAGCAAACTAACGGCACTTTCACGCGTTTGGATTTCTCAGTAATATATTCTTTTCCTTCTAGATTATTAAAAAAAAATTGTAATCTCTTTTTCTGAAAGGCGCTTTCTACCTTCTTTTAATGTCAATAAAAAACTCATATCCTTATACTCAACCATTGTTGGTTTTCTTTTTTTAAAATTAAGCATTCGATCCTTACACCCGGCATCTATCTTTTGAGAAATAAAAACTGTCATTAATAATTTAAACGCGTTCTTATTTTTTTCTATTATTTCTTTTTCATCTAATTTTTTACATATTTCATTAGGATTGATTAAATTTTCTTTTGCTATATGCATTGTTAATTTACATTTTCTATATTCTTTAATTTTATCGATATTTATATTATCATCAATTAAATTATTAATTGTCTCAAATAAAACATCTAACCCCATTTCTTTTTACATACCTTTTCTAAAGGGAAACATTCATATCTGAAACGTCGTTCAAACCTAAAAGATCTTTTGGTCCTCTCCGTTTTCTAGTTCTTGTTTGTAATTGAAAACCAAGCTCTTCATAAGTCACCTTTTCTGGTTTTGTTTTTCCTTTTAATTTTCTTAATGCCGCATTATGTTCATCTCGCTCAGTTGGAATTTTTTATATAATTCTTCATTTCTTTCACTTAAAAACGTCGCCACCTCACCCTTACACTCACAATCTGCTAATAGAGAAACATAATGTGTTACTAGCGATTTATACCTCTTCTTTTCATTTTCATTTAAATTCGTTTGGTTAATTTTTTTGTATATTTCTTTAAAATCTGCTAAATTCCCATTTGCTATATCCACTGTTAATTTATTTTTTCTATATTCATAAATTTCATTACAATTAATATTTTTCTACACCTCTTAAATTATTAATTGTATGAAGTACTAATTCTAAACTCGCCTCTTTTTCTTTAGCCATTTTATAAAGAAATAAAATGAAAAATCGCGAATAGAAAATTTTTTATTTAAAATCGCAAATGGAAAATTTTTTATTTAAAATAGCGAATCGAAAATTTTTTATGTTTTGATTTTTTATGTAAAATCGCGAATCGAAAATTTTTTATTTAAAATCGCGAATCGAAAATTTTTTATGTAAAATCGAAATCGCGAATTTTTTATGTTTTATGAAAAATCGCAAATCGAAAATTTTTTAAAAAATGAAAAATTGCGATTTTTTTTCCAACGTTCAACGTTCTGAACCAGTTGCCACATTTCACTATTACTAACATTAAATTGCCACTTTTACTATTATTACTGCTGTCAAGTAAAAACATTATTTTCTTTTCTCTAGATTATATATGAACAAGTTTCTTAAATTTGAATTTAGGTTTTTGTTTTTACAATTCAAGTTTTTAATTTCATTTTTTATTAAAAATAGTTTTCTAAACATTTTGAATTTTTATTTTTCCCATCTAATATTCAGTATAATTGCTTAAATCTTTGTTTGAACAATATAGACTAGAGGTTCCCAACATTATTTTTACTTGAGTACCATTTTCCTTACTTATTAACCGCCGTAAGAAAAACCAAGAATAAAATTGAAAAATTTTTTATACCTTTCATTGTGTTTTTGTATTGTTTTTTTTATAAGTTAGTGCAGATAACCCATTTTCAAACAAATACGTTTTAGCAAACGGCAAAAGAAAAATTACTGATTTTGAAGTATAAAATTTCGTACGACCGGTTAAGAAGTTCTTAACGAATCAAAGTGTTATGAAAGATTGCAGAAATGGATATTCCATCGATCACCATAGATGAAACTATCTCTTCTAAAGATTGTTTTGGCATAACAAAAAGTCATTAATTTTCTTTAGATTTTTCATTGAAGGCTCGTCGTTTTCTTCGTTCGCCCTGGATGGCTTGTCATTTTCGTTCAATTTAATTTTTAAGTGATTTATGAGAGCAATTTTAGAGCGAGCAGAAAGCCTTATCTGAGTGTAGAAATTGCATTTTTCAAACGATTCGTTATTTAATTTTAGGTTTTGGGCATGATTCCAAACTTTAGACTTCATGAGTTAAAAAAAATATTGCGAAAATTCAATACAAAATTAATTACTTAAACATGATAATAAGAATTTTTAAAACAAAATATAATCTTTATTTAGCGGTTAAAAACTTGATTTAAAGAATTATTTTATAAATAAATTAAAATGTATTTTTAACTCCATACTTCCGCTATATAGATTTATTTGGAAAACACCACAAAACCGCGGTTTTGCGGTTTCAGTTAATAGCAACGGAACTCTTTATTAAGATCTATTGATATAGACTGAATAATAATCTCATATTTTTCATTCTACAAAATCTAGAAAATTATTCAAAAAATACAGAATAAATATATTCAACTTAATTATATGTCCAACTAAACATCTAGAATTACGAAAACAAATCAAAGTAAATCAATATTCAATCACAAAGATACCTAAAAAGTTTGTTATAATTCTGTGAAAGCCCGTAATTAAACATAAATTATACATCATTATTAATATTATTATTATTAAAGTTTCATATAAAGTTTAATTGTTTTTTCAAAAAAAAGTAATAATCGATAACACACATACACATATTTGTTGATTTCATCAACACGATAATCGAAAAAAAAAAATTTTAACATTTTCTAAAATGATTATGAAATCCATTGACAAAGAATAATAATAAAATAGTTTCCTCTAATATAGTTATCATCCAATAAAAATAAAAGATCCAGTGCAATATACGACCAATCTCGTTAGATATAAGTACAGTCAAACCTGATTTTGTGCCGTCTTTTTTTAGCGATGTTATTTTATGCATAAAAAAGACCGCGCAAAAAAAGATTCGACTGTACAGCTCTATTTCAAATAGATTTGAGTCTATATTCAGGATTATTATTATTAGCATCTAAATCACCGGGAGATTGATATCTGTTATTAGTTATTTGAGATTCTGTTCCATGACTAACTGATTCACGAATCAAACGCAATGCTTGAACAATATTTTCTTCATTTCCTACCAATGTTAACAACCGAGTCCCTAAACCTTCTATATTTCCAATATCACAAGGATTTTTTATGTGAATCTTGATATTGCATCGATTTTCAATTTCAATAACACTATTGAAAAATTGTGCATAATCTGACACCTCTATTTCACACTGATAATTACATAAAGATAGAACTGAAGAGCGGGGAATTTGCGCTATTTGTAATGACATTGGAAAAGGTAGAAAGTTGGAACTAATCGATGATGAGGGTACTAAATAAAAATTGTGAAAAAGTGAAAGCTATATGAAATATATTACAAGTTCTATAATCGGGTGATGGAATTGGATAAAAATTGATATTTTTTTGTAAATCATTATTAAAAGAAGGCATAAAAAAGATGTTATTGAAATTCTCGTGCCTGTAACATGGATAGTTTACTGAGAAGTTCTTCTATCAAAATAAAAAAAATTCATTTTGATAATATCAATAGTGATAAATGAAACATAAAATTACTAGCTTATTTTGATCTAATAATTTTT
>MQRL01622137.1:0-12531 GCA_001938525.1 Dugesia japonica
ATGTGTTGTTTTATTATTGTAATTTTTGTATTTTATTGTGTGAATTTTTTAAATAAATATTTTTATCGGAAATTGGTTTTTCAATGAATTCTCTTAACTTAAGAAATAATAACTCTAATAATAAGTAATTTGTATAATCAACATTGACAACTTTTCCTCCTTATCTAGAGTTTTTTCATTACTCAACTCTATGAAAGTTTACAAAAATTACATGAATGTCGATAAAGGTTTTTGAAAAATTTGATAGAAGTCAATAAAGTTTATCAGAATCCCACGTTAACCATGAAAAGTATTTCAAGTCGATGGAATACTGGAAAAATGACCTAGAACTTGATTAAACCTTTCAAAAATTAGATAGATGTTTATGAAATTCATAGAAGTCGAAGAAAAGTTTTGGAAATTGCATTGAAGTCGAGGAAACTTTTTAACAATTACATAGCTGTTTTATAGAACTTTTCACAAATTGATTAGAAATCGATAAAAAATTCCACAAATTTTAGAATTTTAGGTCCACCACTGACTACTTTCAATCTTCTAGAATATATGAAATCAACAGCAAAATACGAAAACATGACTAGAATTTGGAAATAACTTTATCATTTTAAAGTTGTAATATATTTATTTGTTACACTGTTCCCATATAATAAATGTATTAAGCTTTCATCATTAAATTATTTCTGACATTAAAGATAATATTTTTTCACAATATTTTGTAACCAAAAGAGGGTGAAGTACTCGGATCTATTGGTGAAAAACCAAAGAAGGGAGTATTGTGCAAATAATAACAAATACTTTTTAAGTTTGAAAAATCATATATGTTAATCACTGGAAATAAATATAGGAATTTTTGGTGAATATTTAAAAATGAATAGACTTTTGGATACAGATGTATTAATACGATGGAATGAAATTTCACAATTATGTCAAAATAAATTTTCAATATTATTTTTAATATCATTTTCACTCGATACACAATTAATAAATTCTATTGATTTTCCAAATAAATTATATTGAACCATGATTCATATTTGTAAGAAAAATAATTGGTAATGAAAATTATTAAAATATATTGATTTATGGCGTTTTATTTACTTTCTTATTATTTTGTCTAGACAAAACTTCCTATCTTTATTTAAATAATTCCCGATTTCAATACTATTTTATTCTTGTTTAAATGTTTTCATAATTGAATTTTGTAAATCTATTATAATTTAACTATTTATTATTCAAGATATTTTTTTTAGATTTCATTAAAATAAAGTAATAGCTTCGATAAATTAAAATTTTATAGATACTCAAATTTTCGAACTATTGTCTTCTTCACGAATAGGCAATATTTTTTCTAAGTTTTATTTTAAATATTATTTTACTTTTTTCCTATTTACAATATTATTACTTTTATTAAAATCATAATTATTTATGTTTTATTATTTAATAAATAATTGCTCAAAATCTAATTGAAACTTCTAATTGAAATCTAATTGAAGCAAAATAAAAAATATAAACGATAAGATAAGGGAAATAATACAATAACTCAAGAAAAAGATTTTGGAAAGACATTTCACTTTTAAAAGTTTCTGAGTCTAAAGTCTGTCCGGAGTACATCATAATTCATAGTTTCATAAAAATTAGAAATATAAACTAAAATTAAAATTTTCAATTCTAAAATTAAAATTCAAAACCAAAATTTATTTTACAAAACTAAAATTTTCAAACTAAAAATTTATTTCTACAATATATTTCAAATAGTAAAACTAAGATATAAACTTAATATTAAAAATTAAAATAATTAATTTAAATATTGCGCCAGAAAAAAAACAATATTGAATCATTTAAACAAAAAATAGTTAATCAGAATAGTCTGACAAAATTTCTGTATATAAACGTAGTATAATTCCTACGCAAAAAGATAAGAAAAAATATTATAACTCTCCATAGTTCACTACGTGATAACGGATTAGGTGGTCCATTGCAATACTGTCTTCTTCAGCCATCTGATTGGTTAAAAATTTCAGACACTTATTATACTTACAAGGCAAATTTGATTTGTAAGTAGCTAAATAATTCCCAAGTGACACATTTACACACAATCCAAAAGCGATAAAGGATTCATTGCTTGATAAAATCCAACACAGTAGGTGGGACAAAATTTATGCAATCTGTTTGTTGACATTATAAGTCGCTAACGTATTGATAACTTTAGTAACATAATTTCCTGAAATTTTATTGGTTGATTACTAAATCACTTAAGAAAAGAACTCGATTTTCAAAATCTAATACATATCTATCCACTAGATATTATTGTACTCACTTAGATAAATTTGAGTTTGATTACAAGATCAACCTACCTCTTGGTTAATTTTTATAATTAATAATTCCTATCAATTAATTTCATAAAACTGTAAATCAAGTTATCTTTCTCTTTAAAATCCATTTCTTTATGGCCTCTTAACTTAAAACTTCAAATTATATATAAAAAATAATCCACGTAATTAATATAAAAAAACTGCTATCATTAAGATAGGAAAACTAAAATGATAATGATATTAATTAATTTAAGTCAAAATAAATGTATGAATAATTATCACAATGTCTACAAAAGGCAAAATCTAATGGATTTTTCGATTCATAAATCAATAATGAGTTAGGTGGAGTTGTCAAAGTTATTTTCTATGGAATTGAACCATTTGTTTCTTATTTTTTTTTGGTCAATTGTATTAAAAAAACTGGAAAATTTTCTGGTCAATTTTGAACTTGAATGAGTTTGGCTTAGATGTATAAAATAATTTACACTAAGAGATTATCGATAAAGCATAAATCATTAAGTCAATTGAAAAAAATGAGATAATATACTAGATAAATTTATAAAATATTTTCTGAAGCTTTGGATATTGTTAGCACATTGACTGCAATGAATTTCGAGTTCAGTAAATCTCTACATTTATTTCCCATGTTTAAAGTTTGTCTCAATTGTTAATAACTAATTTGATCGCTTATCTACCAATCGTACTTCACAGAGCTTAAAAATAAATAATAGTATAATGGAAGAGTTAATATTAATAAATAATTAATATTAATAATTAATTAATATTAATAATTAATTAAGAGTTAATGTTAAAATTTGTTTAAACTATTAAATTAAGGAACAGCACAACAAGTAATTTTTAAATACATAAGTGGTGAACCCTAATGATCTTGTGGGACACTTTGGAAATGGATCATAACTCCATGGGTCACATATAAAATTATATATCCATTATATAAGGGATATCCCATATTAGATTTAGAGTGAAAAATTGAAACATAATAAGTTATTATTATTATGTTTGCTATTACTCTCACATGTAAATATAGATATTATAATAATAATGAAACTAAAAGAAAATTGTAAAGAAATATATAACACTAAAATGAAAATAAAAATATAAATATAAATGAATTAAAAAAGAAGTGAAATCATTGAAAAATATATATTTTATTAGTGTGATATTTGTTTCTCCATTCCTTCACTTAGGGCCATAATAAACCTTTAATTGTGCAGMATGTGGCCCGAGAGCCGCGTATTGGACATAGACGGTGATATACATAGTAAATAAAATTTAAAAGTGATATTTAATTGAAAAACAGGAATGGCAGTAACGAATATTGTATTTAATTCTCGAGATATTTGCATATTAATCTTTTACTCTTTTCAGATAAATATGTCCTCGATAGACATCTTCACTCAAATTAATGGTATTATAGGGCTGAATACAGTGTTTCCCTCCTCGGTTACCAATTGATTTCGTAATTTTCAAAAAGAACAGAACATCCATTAATGACCTTCCATATGAAAACTGAAGAATACGTGGCTACTGTTCGAAATCTGATCAGGACAAACCGCAAATCACTTTGAATCTAATAGAAAGATAAGATGGGTTGCTCTACTACAGTTTTAGGAGATTACTTTTTTTTAGATTACTTTTTTGTGAAACATTTGTAAAAGCTTTTAATTTATCTTACTATTTATACTGAAAACTTTTCAATTATATCAGGTAAACCCAAAGTTTCGTGAGATTTTTGTTCATCAAACTCTGAAAGTCAAATAAAATGTAAAATATAAATCCACCAATAAATCTTTTTCATCAAAATAGTCACCGTTCTAATGAACAACACTTTTCCAACAGGCAAAAATTTCGCAAGATCCATTTTTAAAACTCCGCGTCTTTGGAGGCGAAAACCTGTCAAACCTGAAATGTCTTCAATATTTTTGAAAGGATTTCGTATATCTAAAAACAGGTCAGAATCCGTTGTAGAAATGTCATATACTATATTTAATCTTTTATTTTTAGCTTTACAAGACTCAAGCTAAAGCTGAAATGCTATTCGGGAAAGAAATTCTAATCTACTGAACTCATATAAGAGTAGATCTACAAATTAGATTGAAAAGCGCTCAGAACTTTGGCTTTTGAACGTCAAGACACCTTATGATAATGTTGGTAAAATATTACCAAATATCAATATCTCAAAGATAAACTCCAAGTTACTTATCAAATTGGAAAATTGTTCAGGATTCTTTTATAGTAGGATGTCTTGGTTCTTAAAGCGTTCAAAATGATACTTAGTTGAAAGTTCCAAAAACAAAAATTAATAATCTGAAAAAAGAGTTGATTGCTTTTAATATCAAATGGAGCAATTTAACATATTATTTCCACAATTAATTGAATTTTGTGGATAGAGTTCCTAGTTACAATGATCCTGTAGAAGTCAATCAGTGACAAATAGAAGAAAGAAGCAATTATATTGATCCAAACTAGAAACCAGAGAAAGATGATGAAAATTCGATCGATTGAATATTGATGAGATCAGAGATCAATAATGATAGTGAAACAAGCTTTTGATGACCTCAAATCAACAAACGAGAAGAAATCAATATTTGAAGTTTGTGAGATATTTACACTTTATGGTCAGTTAGTGTCTGATTGTGTTTTATTGGGTATCCTGAGACCCTAAAGTCGAAGGCAAAAAAAGTGCATTGGTACATGTGATTATTTGTGATATTAAATATATCTTTATTACAAAGCAAGAGTGTAGTATGTGATCTTTCGGTGCCAACCAATGATGACCTCGTTTGTTATTGTTAAAGTAAATCCATTTTATCACAAGTCAACAAGTTATTCGAAAATTGCGAGCTTTTATGACGCATCAAATAAGACGAACAAATTGTAAATTTTCAGAGCTTGTTTTCATTTGACAAATTAAGTGAAACCCACTTGTAAAGCTTGCATGACATTTCCAATTGCTTTTAATATCCCGTCACGTTTCATTGCCAACATTGATGATTTCTGACAATTCTTTAAATGATAAATTTGAATTGTTTTCAATAGATTTTTAAAATCATTGTTACAGACCACCAAGGTCTTCCGGAGCGTTCTTCATCTTCCACTGACTAGTTGGCTTCAGAAAATTAAGAAGAACCATTTTTAGGCAGTTTGACCCAAACGCTAAATGGATTCTACTGTAACGCTTGATCTCATTTTATACTTATAAAACAATTTTGGGTTTTTCTGATACTAATAATTCAATTCTTCACATCTGAACATAATTGTAGTAAATAGAAGAATGACCCACGTGATCTGAAGTGGTTTTCAATTTTGATAATAACATAAATACAAAATAAAGACGACTTCCACGGATAAACAACATAACAATAAATTTATTTCTACTTTCCAATACAAACAAACAATTTTTTTTTGAAAGATCTATCAATGGATATAATTTTAATAAAAAAACCCAATTAAAACAAAAAAACTGACTATTTTAATTACGAAATTTAAATAAATTCTTTTCTTCTAATTAATCATTAATTTAATTTAAAAAAAAACAAACAAGTAAAAAAATTATCACGACATGTTTGCTTTCCATTAAAGAAAACTGAAAACTTTTAAATTGTAATTTATTTTTAAAAAATTTACAAATTGTTTCTTTCAGTCTAATATCTAATTCTACTTATTCAAATAAAATAATCTACTTACTATTCTAATTATATGGAATTGTATCAAACCAAGATTACATAGTAATTTTCAAATCGGTTTTATAGATTTATCGATTAATCAATAACAATTATTCTGAGGCAAATCAACACAAACTAGTTTAGTAGGAAAATTTGTTTAAATCTAACTAATTTAATGTCAAATACTAATTTTATTATCAGTGGATATTTAAATATGAAAGATTAGTTTAATGAACTGAAAGAAAATAAATTAAAAGATTGTTAATTGAAAACACAAATAACATTAATAATTAATTTTCTTTTACACTAACTATTGAGAATATTGTCAACAGTTGATGTTTTTCAAAATTTAAAATATATATATTTCAAATAACTCGTTTAAAACAAAAAATTATTTTTTATTTCAAAAAATTATTTAACAAGCAAAGATCAAAATTGCTGTTCTTTTATTTTCAATATTTCGACATGGCCTTCCTCATGAACTGTTGTTCAGTAAATTATTATTACAAATTTTGACATAAAGTTTATGATTTTCAATAAATATGAGTAAAATCCATTTTCATTGGATTGTAATTGTTATATAAAATTAAATGAACATTTTCTCGGTTAATTGCTGCAAAGAATTATGATAAATCTATTTTAAAAATTGTTTTTAAAATTTAAATAATAATTTTTTAAACTTTTGTAAAATTATTTTTAAATTTTAAAACAATTAAAAAAATAGATTTAATATGGATAAATGATAAGTTTTCCCTGATTTTAGTAAAATTCCCCTTATTTTAGTAAATTTACTCTTCATTTTATTGAAATTTTCCTTAATTTAGTAAGTTTTCCCTGAATTTACTAAGACTTCCCTTATTTTAGTAAAATAAAGAAATTTTACTAAAATAAGGGAAAACTTACTAAAATAAGGGATAATTTACTAACTGTCCATTTAATATATTTCAATTTTATCACATTAAATAACTGATGTCATAAAAAATAAAATAAGTATGAGATTAACGATTTTAAATTAGTTAAAAAATGAAAATGGGAAATTTGTAAAAGAAATCAAACAAAAGAGAAAAAAAAATGTTTATTTGAATTGAAAATTATCAACCTAACAGCTGTCACATCATTTTCAATGGATAATCTTTGAGAACGTGAAATTAATGCTGTCGAAATTGAATTAATAAATGACTGAGTGAAATTAATGGGCAATTAATATTAACATAAATTGAATTAAATATTGATTAGAAATCACGATAAAATTTTTCCAATCAATATTTTTTTCAAAGGATTTTCTTTAGAAATTATGCAAATAAATCCAAAAAAACAGTATGCACTAAATTGATTCAATGAATTTTTTCCCTTTTGATCTAAGCGACATACATTTATAATATAATTTATAATAAATTATTAATATAAACTAATTTAAATATTTAAATCATTTAAATATATACAGTAAAAATAATAAACAATTTTATCACTTACAAAAATATTGGAAATATTTGCAAAAAAGACATTTCGACATTATATTTAAATTCTTTGGTCCATTCCAACTGCTTTTCTCGATTAATAATCAATATAAGTGTTTTCTCGTTACTGGCAAATGTGAATAATATCCCCATTATTCATGCAACCTGTTGTGTATAGTTTGTTGTGAAAAAACATTTACTGTGCATATTCTTATTTGATTTGCTGAAATCGTACGAACATCTATTGCAGATTTCACAATATTCTGACCATCAATATTTGCAGTTTTTCTTTTTCTTCCATTTCATAAATATAATTTCTTTGGAAATTTTAAAGAAATTCAGAGACTGCAGGCTGTGATTTCTCTATTTTCTTCGTAATTTCTCTCTCATATAATTTGCAATCATTATACACTAGAATTTGTCGTTTTTGAAAGTTTGTCTGTTTCTATGTTGATTTAATTTCTAATTCCAATTATTCAAATGAACTTATTCAGAAATTAATTAATTTAATTTTAGTTACTGAATTTATCTCGGCTCCTTGACAACAACAATGAATCAGTAAACATTCTCTTAAGATATTTTGATTAAATAAATTGATCATGCACCAACAAATCAAAACATGAAATATATACAAAATGAAATAAAAATTACTTTCTTAGAATTTTCTGATTATAATTTCAAATAAATTAATTTTTTCATGTTAATTACAATAATTAACTTGAGCTTTTAAAGTTAAACAATAAATCTTTGAAATGTCAAATGGATTTAAGTTACCGAATGAAATTGATTGAATTTCAGTGCAATAGTACAAAGAAGACATCATGAAGTATATTTAGTTTAGTTTTTNCAAATTTTATGTTTCTCAATCAACATCTCCATCAATTCGATATTACATTTATATTTATAATTCATATACAGCAGACATGGTCAACTTTAATTGATCGATTGCAGGTTAAGATTTTAGAGATTCTATCGAGGACCGAAAATAAGTGACACCATTTTTAGAATATTTATCTAAAATGGTGTCACTTTATCCTAGTACCTATAAACGGGAATAATATTTTACAAAAAAATAAATTTACAAAAAGCGATAACAAGTACAAGTTAACTAATGACAATCTTCCGAATTAACTTCAAATATCAATGCGAACATTTCTGAACAGGAGAAAAAACTTTGCTTTAATTGGCTGGTGTCATTGGTATTTGATTAATAATTTCAGATAGAAAGAATAAATTAATAAAATATTTTATTTTTCAAAAATACAGTATTAATCTTGAATTTGAATTTTAATTAACACAGTAGAAATGCAAATGCCCTTTTTAATTTATTTAACAACATAATTATTGAATTGTAATGTTTGAAATGTATATTTACAAATAATTGATGCCATAATACATTCCTTATTTTTTTCGGCCCTCGATAGCATTTCTAAACTCTTAACCGGCCACCGACCAATGAAAGTTGAGCATGTATGTTGTATATGGATTATAAATGTATGTATCCATGTGCAATTATATAATGAAAAAATATAAAATATTTTAGCATTAATTTAAATTACAAAAACTACAACCCTATGAATAGTTGGTCAAACACTAATTTTCA
This sequence comes from Dugesia japonica, assembly GCA_001938525.1. Taxonomy (NCBI): domain Eukaryota; kingdom Metazoa; phylum Platyhelminthes; order Tricladida; family Dugesiidae; genus Dugesia; species Dugesia japonica. The sequence continues at coordinate 9,053 of MQRL01622137.1, forward strand.
CACATTAATTTACTAAAATATATTTTTCATATAATTAATGCAACAATAGACCTAGAGTAGGAAAACTTTATTTTTTGACAACACACTAAATTCATTTTAATGTATTTAACAAATTTGAATTTTTACATGTTTATATAAGTAAATTACGTTTAATAAACAATCAATTCATATTTAATAAGAAGAATATGCTTATTTTTGTTGACATATTAATTTTCTTTTGTTCGACGCTTGATAAAGAAACATAAAATAAAATAAACATAAATTCAACACAGCACATCTGGATACCGCGGCATACAGTTTGCCGACGACTGCAATAGACTATCAAAAATATTGAACATGAATTAAAAGTGGAAGAGAATTCATTTTATTTGTAGATTGAGATCATACAGAAGATGTTTTAGTTGGTTTAAAATAAAATATTTTTCATAGGAAATTTTATCATATTCTGGTGCTGAAAAGATTAGGTTTGTAGTTTTAGAAATCTTAAAACAGAGTTCGAAAAGATGGTGTTAAGCAGTTTTATTTGGTTAGGTATCCATAATTTAGAAATGTAATTAGTTGAATTCCACAGCAGTGTGATGTGGTATTTGATATAATTAATTTATATTTGTTTCTCTTTGTAATACGAAATATATTAATTTAATATATATCACCACTTTCTTTTAATATTATTTCAATTAATTCAATAATTTATTTTCTTCGTGTTATTTCTTGTTATTAATTGAATGGTTTTGTTAAATTCGTTTTCTATTTCTCTCATCGCCAAAGACTTTCCAAGTTTAGTTCTTTCATTCGTGTTGCGGATATATTTCCGTATTGTTGATTGTTCGTTTTTATCAAGTTTCAACACAACAGAAATACTGATCATAAATAAGAAAAGACTAATTAAATTCAAACAAGAAGCTATAATCTGTTGTATTTTATCAATATGTGTGGCACCATGCAACTGACTACTTCTTGTTGATATATTCTTCATTCACATATTTTTCTTCAATGATAACTNTTTTTTACAAAGCTTAACCATAAATTTGTACCTTCTTAAATTTATTCCTTTATAAATTTCCGACTAGATCTCAATTTTGGTTCTTTAAATTAAAGGTTCGTTTTTTATCTTTGTGAATTATTAAAAATCTATATTACTAAAACGATTTGTTTTTAAGTTTTTGCACAAGAAATGATGTTTGATATGAAGTTCTATAACGAGATTGCTTTTTTGTCATTAAGAAAACACTTTAACTAAATTAGCATCATTTTTGCAATTTCAACAGCTAATTAAACTGGATTTAAAATATTGATTAAATTTTCGAAAATCATGTAATCATTTCTATAATATAACTTAGTGGTCTTCATATTGTGTTAAGCAGAACCCTGGAATTTCAAGGTACCTCTGATAGTTCTTACTTTATAGTACTTTATAGTTCCTAGAGTTTGATGAGTCGACAAAGTTTGAAAACCATTGATATAACTTTTAAAATTTGCAAATTAACACTTTCTTTAATTTTCAAATATCTATTAATCATTATTACAATAGTCGTCCACTTAATTTGGCAATCCAATAAACCTGAAACCGTAAAAATCGCATAATAGAATTTTCGATTGATTATAGACAAAAGGTTTTCTAAACCATTTTAAAATAGTTTCACTGTCATCATTTTATATTTGGTACTTCTATGACGTTCACATCAGAAAGTGATCAATATTTGATAAGATTATTATATCAAATATATGAACAAATTACATGGATTTCATAGTTGCAGAAAATTCCATGATATTAAGACCTTGAAAAGCCCTAAGCACTTACAACAGTTGAAGCCCCAATTAAAATTTTATTGGAAAATAATCAAACATGAAAAGGTTTGCTTGTTTGATGATTTTCGTTTTTGAGTACCATTTAACGTTAAATGTTTCATTCTAATTTTCGGTTGTCTGTAAATTCAAAAATTCAATTATAATTAATATAATTAATTTAATATAGTTAAAAGTATAATAATCACATTATAGCAAATAATATATTTAGGTGTATAATAAGTACAGAAGATAAAAATAATTAATATGTTACAACAATATGTTAATTCAATAGTTAATGTAAAGGCAGTCAGTACCAGAGTGATTTATTATACTCCTCGCTCCGAGATTGAATAGATGGTGCCTCCATTACTTGGTGTTATAAGGACGTATTAATATAGGCTAACCCACCATGTATTAAGGTATCAAGCAAAATATACTTTACCATCATAACTGCATCATCTTTTGTACAAACAATTATATTGAGTAGGCTTTTTTTAAAACCACCTAATTTATATTCAATCATTTCTCCAGTTAATGTTTTCAATTGGTTAAGTTCCATCTATTCTGATAATGAGTAAATTTCAAAGTTTACAATTTAAATTTACTTGTCGCATACTTCATATAAACAATGAAATATATTTTAAAAAATATCAATAAAATAATAGAAAAAACAACATTAAAAGTTAATTTTAGTTTGAATAATAATTATAACTGTATATTTTCATATTATTCTCTTGTTTGATATAATTTTAAAGAATTATTAAAACCAATCTTTTTGAAAAACTTTTCTTGTCATTTTAATGAGATATTTTGTCTCGTAATCTATTTTATGATATGAAATTTTTGAATTTTAAATTTCCCAGCCATCATTGTATTATTATTTGGAAAATAATCGTAATCTAATAATAATTGTCTGAAACAAACCCTCATTAATTTCCCAATCATATTTTGATAATTGCTATTCATACGTTTATTATATTTAATCATTTAATTTCCACTTAAATTCTTTTATTATATTTCCGTTATAATAATTCAACTAAAAGAAAATTCTCAAAATATTAATTTAGTTTAATAAAAAAATATTAGTATATTACTACATCAATTCTGCGTCTTTAGAACAGGAAAGTCGTTAAATAAAATAATTTTTTAGAATTTATTAATTTCTTTTTATTCTCAAAATTTTAATTGTTTCTTTCTTTCTTTACAAATTAAAGAGGTCAACATTCAAAATTTATAAAATTCACACCGAGAATCAAATTTCGACGAAGTTAATGAAAATCATGCCAATTCCAGCGGTAATGAAAATGCAAAATTGTTAGTTACGAGTTTAATACGTGACTTTTTGCAGGTCTTCTTTTAAACAAATAATGTTCACTACGGTCTTGAATTGTACCAAGAAACTTTTAAATTAATAACCAAATAAAATAATTCTTTCATTTGTTTATATTTATTTCAATTATCAAATATTTATACTATTTGTAAAGTTGAATTTATTTCATATTTGAATATAAATTAAAGTTGTTTTAATGAATTTACATTAAGTAATTCAAACAAAAATATAAATAAAGAGATTTTGATGAAGATCAAAGTTATATGCATTAAGCAAATTTGAATTAATGAAAAATAATTATTCAATTAAAACATTAAGAAAAGAAAATGACGAATTTCAAAAATCAAAAGAGAAAATAATA
>MQRL01622225.1:2406-13785 GCA_001938525.1 Dugesia japonica
GGGGATGCTTTGTTATCTCTTTTGCACTAAAATTATGTGTTCTAGCCCAACACTTGTAATAATATCTTAAAAAAATATCAAAATTGCCCATACCTTGTAATAATATCTTAAAAAATATCTAAACTGCACTTAACATGCATAAATTTCTTGTAATATTATCTTTAAAAATATCAAGACTGCCCATAACATGCATTAATATCTAGAAATAATATCTTAAAAAATATCAAGTCTGCCCATACTATGCATAAATATCTTTAAAAAAAATTTCTTATGCAAAATATAGAGACTACCCCATATCTTACATAAAAAGTAATTTAATTAAATTTAATTTAATTTAATTTAATTGCAATAAAAGATTACCCCCCATTGCAATGAAAAATATCCTTTTTTTTGAATTTCCCGCCAAAATTATTTTTTTTGAATTTCCCGCCAAAATAATTTTTTTGAATTAAATGCCAAAATAATTTTTTTGAATTTCCCGCCCAAAAGGTTTTAAAAAATATCAAGACTACCCTCTTCCCCAGTCGAAAATCTTACAAAACAACACTTCCCCGATCAAAATACCGAAAACAACAAAAAATACATCAAAAACTCAAAAATTATATTACTTTCATTAAATTTATCAAATTAAGCAATATACAGCATTTTTTACCAAATTAATTATTTCAAAAATTTATGACGTCAAAACGACCCGACAGAAAAATTTCAAATAAATCTTATAAAATCGGATAATTAATTCTCTTTCCACACATACTAACCTCCACCTCATGAAAAATTTTTTAACACATCTATACTACTTACAAAATAAACAAATCGAAAAGTTGCCCTTAAAATAAAAAATCAAAGCACATTCGACAACCATCATCTTTACCATCACATTACCTCTCCAACAAGCCATCAAACAACCAATTCCACCAACAACATAAAAAACTACAACCAAAACAAAAACCACCCACGATAACTCATATTTTGTGCCCGTGTGCCACTACCCTTGTGGTGAAAACCATCCATCCAAACTCAAAAGTCCTTTAGACAATATATAGACCAAATTTTTGTGCGACAAGAAATAAATATTCAAAATCCAAAAAAATTATCTCCAAGATCTCCAGCTACTCCTCGTCGTTTTTTTCAGTCTTTTACACACATACAACCACACACACAAACACAACTTGACCCACTTTTTAAAAAGCACCTTAACAACCTAAACACACAGAAAATTTAAAATTTAAAAATACACACACCTTCAGGATCAAAAAAAACTGTTGGGGTGAAACACCCGTTAAAAGGAAATAAGGCCAAAAAGCCCAAATCAACAGAAAAGAGCGGTAGGACCATTATATTTACCAATATTGAAATATAGAAGGTAAAGCATGAAATCACCATTAGAAAAGAATGAAATAAAATCGAAGATGAATACGAAGAACCAGGTAAATAAAACTATCATACATCATTATTGGGAATTAAGAAGAATTAATAAATAATTAATAAAAAACCAAGAAAACCAATATGGAAATTAATCACTTAAAAGAAAAAAATATTAATTAATTTTAAAATAAAAAAGAAGCGAAATTAGTCAAAATTCTGTTTTGGCCGAAATACTTCACTCACGGAGATCGGAGAGAATCCGGGTAAGCAAATCTAGAAAGAAAATAGTCAGAAGCATTAGAATTTGTTAAGAAGAAAATCTTACCACCATCCAGAAGGTTGCTGCAAGGCTTTCAAGATCGGGCCAATGAGAAACCTAAAAATAAAATGAAAATAAAGACAAAATTGTCATGTGCCACTCTAAAAATAACTACCAATTGCGGCACCAAAACTCGAAGAAAATTTTAGAAAATTGGCTCTGGAACCAATAAAATCAGAAAATGTTAATCTAAAAATAACTAAAGAATCTGGAAGAAGTTGAGGTGTGCAGAAAATCCTATAAAAGGACCCCTAATTTTAGAAGATAAAAACTTAAAAACGTTTTTAGTTCATTGTGCTCCAGAATATTACTAGAAACGCACTCGTATCAAAACTATTATCAGAAAAAATCCCCGGATCAACTCTTAAATAATTACTAACTAACGGGAAGAATTCAATCCTACCGGAACGCCACAGAGTAAACTATAATTAATTTGGTTACGTTTAAACTTATTTCGAAGAAAAGAGAAATCGCCACCGAAGAAACCAATCTCTGACCACGATAATAAGCCAAGTGATAGTAAATCCATCCACGAGAACCGTTGCAGAAAATTCGCTAGTTTATATTAAAGTAAATTATTATTTTATTATGTAAAAAATTGCATTATCGGAAGATTTTCGATGTTATTTATTTCTAATAAATTAACTTATGCTGAAATTTTTAATTCATTATTTAGTCAATTAAACATATTAATTTATAGTAAATAGATTACTGATAACTTTAACTGACATTAGAAAATAAATGTTTCAAGTATCACTAACTTCAATTTTTGTGTATGTTCAGGGAAAACTAGTGAATCCGAATAAAAAGGCTTATGGGTGTGCACCTCCCATTAAAAGAGAGATCAATCGCCATATGCTGAATCCCTGACCTAGTGGCGTCAGGGTAAATTCTTTGACGGGTCTCCTGAGGGCTGTTTTTCCCAAGCCACAATCTTTTCCACTCAACTCAGGTAGGACCCCAACAAAACTAATCAGATCAAAAAAAAATTTGATCCGATCAAAAATTTTTTGATCCCAAAAATCTTAGAAAAAAAATTGATCACAAAAATCATGGTTAAAAAAACCCAGTTTAAGCGTAATGTGTTTCCGAGCCCCTTCCGGGGGAGGGGAGGGGGCTCGATAACTGCTAAAAAATAATTGTGCTCGATTTTTGGCTCATTGCCAAATTGTGCCAGTGTTCCGTTCCTAATTCTATCATAGATAATTAACAACCAATAAACTCTTCTATTTCCTAAAGACAAAAAATCTAAAAAATTATAANTGTTTAAGAGTTTATAAAACTCACTTTCCATGATATTATTTCAAAAACTCATAATCATAACGAAAAGACATATAATGAGTAATGGGGAAATGACGCTCTACGTTGAGAAACTTATTTCCAAAATATGCGTTGGCAATCACAAACCAAAACTACAACTCTTAAACTCATGTAGTATCATTTATGCCTTATGCTAAGTTTGGAGCTACGTACTCGGCGTAAAGCGCCATTTCCCCATTACTGATATATAACTTTTTATTTTAAATGAAATTATGATTATTGGCTATTATATTACATTGTTTTAAGGTGAAATTGTGAAAAATGGCAAAGAATTTGTGAAAAACCTTTTAAAATTGGATGTATCAATTTTATTCAATTTCTAGTATATTTAATTTCATTTCAGCATATTTAGATACCATAATTAAAACTCTATAATTCTTTAAATTTTGAAAAATAGACTTTTAAAGTTAACTTTTACACAGTTGAAATATAAAAATTAAATATTTCAATTTATATTTATAAAAGTTACCAAGAAACTATTAAACATTAAAACATTCTTTGCGCCATTATATTTCTTTATTTAAACTAATCAATCAAAATGGAAATTCTATAGTTATAAAAGTATAAAAAAAATTTAAAACAGGTTTTCTCATTGCTATTTCTGTTTGTTTAAATGATTCCTTAAATTATTTGTTAATAATGTATTTTGCTTAAGTATTTGAATGAATTAAATGAAATTTATTGAAATAATCTAATTAATTCCTCAAAATGTTTTTTCTGTCAATTGGAGGCATTGTTTCAATGTTTTTTGTTATAATAGTTTGTAATAAAGTGAAATTTATTTATTTTATAATAGGGTAGAGTGAATTATATTTAAATGGCGTTTTTTATTAATTATTAGAAGTTTGTTTTGCTCAGCTGGAATCTGTCTATTTGGAATTTTAGCTACTAGTATTTTATTCATTGAGCAAGAAAACTTTGCTGTTCAGCTCGGGATTTTTGTATTTATAATAGAACTTAGCAGGTTTGCGTGTATTTCATTTATTAGGTTGGTATTATTTTAAATTTAATAATTTTATTAGTACCATAGATATATGGTAAAATACTTATTGGATGATTATGTAATATCAAATAAACGCGGTGATATCAGAACTGATGTTCAGTATTTCAAAAAAGGAATGATGAAAAAAGCTCCAATAATAAACATCAAAGAAGTTGCTTTCAGCACTGGAATGGGATTTGCAATTAGCGTTTCATTCTTTCTTATTTTGGATTTTATGTTTATTTTGGATTCTATATCTCAAAATAATTTTGTTTTATTTAAAGGTTAGAAATTATTTTTATAATTACATTGTTTTCCCTTCTTCCGGAATTCGGCGCATCTTTGGGGTAACCTGTCTTTTGAATTTCAAGACTTCGACGATGTTTATGTTAATTTCTCGGTTCTCTTTTTTTTCTCTAAATGAAAACTGAACATTTTATTGTTATGAAAAATATGATCTTCGGTTATTGCATTAGTGTTCGTTTTGCCAGAGCCTTTTACAGCGTTTTGGTGTTCGTTATGACAGAGGACTCTCACTCCACATAGCTCCGAATAATCTATGCCCTGATCCGTTTGGTTTGATTATGTGCCAACTCCCGCTCTTGGCTACACTCAGTCTGTCCCCCAGATTAGATAAATTACTCTTTAACCGTTTGTTTTTTTCTTAGACCTCATAGAATTATTTCTGTAGAATTTTTTTAGTTCTTCCATTGCATTTTTAGCGAGCCTGTTCTGTTCCCATTTGGTATTGGTATCTAAACAGAAACAGATGTATTGAAGAGATACTATGATTAGCATATTAATAACTGTAGTTGATGGATTGATCTTTTTCTTAGTTAGATTTAGAAATTATAAACGTTGCTTAACATTTATATTAAGTATTTGTTACAATAAGAATAATACTCAAAATGTATATTGTAAGGATTAAAATTGAAATTGCAATTTAAAGTTTGAAGAAGAAAATGCTAAAAAAGATTTCAAGAAGTTTTAAAAAAATATTTAAGCAACTTTGTTTAAATATTCAAAAATATTAAAATATTTAAGCAACTTTGTTTAAATATTCAACTGCAATTTTAAGTTTGAAGAAGAAAATGCTTAAAAATATTTCAAGAAGTTTTAAAAAAATATTTAAGCAACTATTTAAGCAAATAGTTTTTTAAGATTTGAAGATTTGAAATTTCATAAAAAAAAATTTTGTTGACTTTAATGGACATTTCAGAAAGTTTATCAGTAACTAACATATCGACCAACGCTTCAATGGACCTCATTCAAGAAGCCCTGCATCTTGGAATTTATCGGCATGGTGACGATATTGAACGTTGGCGGACACAAGATAGTGACAAAGGGTAATCCAATAAATACGAAGCTATGGAGACAACCCATGAATCTAGAAGAAAAAATAGATACGGCCATAATAAATTTAGCGGACGCTAATATTATAAGAAAATTTAATTCGCAGTGGATGGGAAAATTTGGATTCCAAAAGAGAAAAGAATATCAATGATCAAAGAGATACATACATTATTAATACATGCAGGAACAGAGAAAATGACCAGCTACATAATAATCAACTACGACAAGGAAGAACTGAAGAAGACAGTCACAGAAGTGATAAGACAGTGTGAAGCGTGCCAAAAGAACAAAGGTAATACTGTGGCAACAAAAAAGACAACAGTAAAATTAAGCGAAAATTGTCCATTTGAAAAAATTTATATGGACATTTGTGGGCCTTTTTGAGAGACTGTGAAATATATATATATATATATATATATATATATATGTAAAATAATAGATCAATACAGTCGATATGTAAGCTTAACGGCAATCAGTAAGCAAGAGGATGACGATTAAAAAAGTGATAATGTAAAAATGGATCCTGAGATTTGGAGCTCCGAGAAAAGTTCACGTGGACAGTGCTAAAACATTTGAATGGAAAAACTTCAGGAATCTCATGGAATCGATGAACATAAAAGTACATTTTTCAAGTCCATACCCTCACAATACAAACTGGATTATCGAGAAACAATTTCGCAAAATCAGAGACTCTATTAGCACAGCCTCAGAGGAAGATAGAAGAAAGGATTGGAGTAACAGGATACCGGGGATCGAATATATATTGAATGCAACAAAGCAAAATACATTGGAGATATCACCAGCAGAATTAATATTTGGTAGGAGAATTCACAGAGAACAATGGTTCGACAGCCAAAGAGATGACAAAGAGTCGATGAAGAAACGCCTACAAAAATAAAATTCTAAGTGTGAGACGAAGTATTGATAAAACTAAAAACTAGAACAAAAGACAATGAAAAATAGGCTGGCCCATACAAGATCACAGAGAAAGTCCATGAGAGAAGATATCGTTTACGAAATCCAAATGGAAAAGTGCTTGAAAGGAACGTAGAAAAGCTTTAAAATTTCTTTTAATCGAGGGGGTTGTAAGGATTTAATTTGAAATTGCAATTTAAAGTTTGAAGAAGAAAATGCTAAAAAAGATTGCAAGAATTTTTAAAAAAATATTTAAACAACTTTGTTTAAATATTCAGCCTGTCAAAAATAGTTTTTTAAGATTTGAAATTTCAAAAATAAAATTTTGTTGACTTAAATGGACATTTTAGAAAATTTATCAGTAGCTAACACATACATTAATACACCCAAACAGGGGAACTCCACGCCAAATACACCGCGATCAACAAAGCCATTTTCAGACTGAAGACACCATTAAATGGGCACCAGAGATCAGATCTGCTAGCAGAATCGGAATCTACCAGCTGATTTTGAGTGTCCTTTTGACTATCTAATTATAAAAATCTTCTAAGGCCGAGAATACAAAGTGGTGGACTCGTTTTTACACGGGAAATGCGTAAGGTTATCAGTGATAACTTATCACTAACCAAACACCAGACAGGCTCAGTCGACACTGCTCACGTTATAAGTACTAACAAGGCCAAGCGTTGTTTAACGTTAGGAGAAAAAATCATGAAGCGACATAAATACTTTGAAATAAATACATATGGCGTGTTACAATTACAATTATTGTAAGAATAATTGTTGGACTTAACTATTAATCGCATTTGAGATTTCATTAAATTAAAAGCTACGATCAAAATTTATAAAAAACAACATTTTGACATAGCTTTAAATTTAATACAATCATATATAAAAAATATATGTAAAATTTAAATGTATAATATGCTATAAATATAGTTGCAAAAAATTAAATTATGAAAAGTGTAAATTAATATGCATAATAATATAATTAATTTGAAATCGATTCATGATAATGAGGGTGTATTGAAATAAGAAATATAATATAATAAAGTGTAAACACCACAAATCATCGTAAATAATGAGAAATTATTTTTGTAGATGAGAAGGGGTCTAAAAATAGAATATGAAAACTTTGAATAATTAAATTTAAATGAAATAATTAATTTGAGTATAAAATATTTTACACATGAAATATATAAGTTACTAACAATTTTGAAAGAAAATTGAGTTATTTTAAAATCTTACGGGCTTATTTCGCAAGCCCTCTGTCTTTTTCTCAACAGTTTGTACTTCCCATAGATTTATTGCACTAGTTTTAACTACGAATTTAAGTGCCCAGAAACAGAAGTAATCAAATATTGTTGGAACGCGACAATATAATTTGAGAAATCAAAATAAAAATTGAGATTAATATGTTAAATAATCCAAATGTTCTAGGAGAGATGAATGATAATGATGTTGCTAATAGTTATTTTAAATGTTTTTACAATGTTAGGTGTGAATTTTTACACTTCATTTGACCTCAAATTAATTTTTTTGTTTTCTTTAAACCGAAAAAAATTCACACATTACTATTATTAGAAATTAAAAGCGTTGCGTATTCAGCTCAAATTATTTTTTTGTTTTAATTAACATGAAAGCAAAATGACACATTATTTATTTTTTATTAAAAATTAAAAGCGCTGTGCGTTGAGCATTATGAAATTCAAATTACCTTTTTTATTGTTTTAATTAACATACAAAATTAAAACCTTTTTAATTTTTTATTACTATATAAAATGATAATAATTATTATTATTAATATTATTTAAAATGTTTTTATAGGTTTGAATTTTCACACCTAATTGTAAACAATGATTTTTTTATCGACATGTAAATTTTCACACATTATTTGTTATTATTAAAATGTGTTTTTTATGGATGTGAATTTTCAAACCTTAATTTAAAAAACAAAATTTTTTTCTATTATTTTTTTATTGATGTGGGAATATTCAAAAACATATCAATGTTTTTATTGTTATTTAAATGTACTTTTTTTTAAAGTGTGAACTTTCACACTTTAATGTTAACTGTGATTTTTCACAGTTTAAATTGATATTTTTTGTACTTGAATTGTAAAAGGTTTGCATTCGTGTTGCGAATTTTCTAAATTTTTTCAATCTAAATTATTAAACCTGAAGTAATGTTATCCAAATATTCTAGTATTACTAGTTTTCCTGTTGAAAACACATTTGCACATAAAGGGTCATATTTTACAAGACTTAGAGCAGGAAATAACTCTGGTTTAAACCAACAGTTAACTATTCTTGATAATTTATACAAATTTATTGAAACTCCCATATTTACAACAATGTATAGCGATTTTAATTGTAATTTTTTTATATCATAAGGGTTTAAATCAAGCGGTTCCAATGGTTTCTTACAACCCATTATTTTACATTTTCCTGATCTGAAGTAAATAATTGTAAATTTATAACTTTTGACTTTAAATTGACATGGCTTGCCTATAGGAAAGCTCATTTTCTTTGTTACTTCTTGCGGGACTTCATCGCTGTAATTAATATTGGTTATCATAATTAAGAGGAACATTGGGGTTTCGATGATATTAATTTAATTGATTCGTTAAAACAAATATATAAAATGTAATAAACTAAAGATAATTAAGATAATCAAATGATAATCAAATTATTCTATGTAAAAAACACCATCGTAGGTCTTATTTTGCACAGTTGCTATGAAATAAATACATGGCTGTTATGGTAACTAAGCAAATAATATTCTCAAAAACCATAAATTATACAGTTGCTATGTAAATAATACAGTCATAAAAATAGTACTTTTAAGTTATTTATATGAAAATGTCTCACACTGATAAAACATATACAATCATAAACCTTATACATCCATAAAATATTTACTTATAAGTTTTATATAGGCTTTTGCGGTATTTTTACAGTATTGTTTAGTTATATAAATGGAAAATTGTCAATCTGATACTTTCTATAATACTCCTTTGTTATATCAAAATACATGTTACCTATGTAAATAGTAAAAGTTAAATATCTAAATAATACACCTATAAACCTTATAGTCATAAAAACTTATATTTATAAGTGCAATTATTGCGAGAATAACTGTTGGACATAACCATTGATCGTTTTATAGAATTTATTTAATATAAAAGCTTTGATCAAAATTTTGGTTTTATTTATTGATATTGGATAAATAAAACCAAAATTTTGATCAAAGCTTTTATATTAAATGAATATACTTATAAGCTTTATATAGGCTTTGAAGGTATTTTTACGATAATTTTAAGATATATATGAACGTTTTCCACACTCATAAACCCTATACACTTATGAATAAGTATATTATAAATAAGTATATTATTTACACGGTTGCATGTAAATAATACAAGGTAACTATGAAAGGTAACTATGCAAATAAAATACTCATAAACCCTATTATACAGGGTTACTTTGTAATAATACACTCTTAGTCCTTATAATACATGGCTGCTATGCAAATAATGTACTCATAAACCTTATATTTTATGGTTGCTATGTAAATAAAACATGGTAAYTATAATTTTTTATCTGAATTATGTAAATAAGCCCTATAATACAAAGTACCTATGCAAATAATATCCTCATAAGTGTTGACTTTATATTGACTCTATAATACAAGGTAGCTATGCAAATAATATACTTATAAACATTATAATACAGAGTAACTATACAAATAATATACTCATTAACCCTATAGATATCAAAATATTTACTTAAAAGTCTTTTTTATATAGACTTATTAGCTATATATATATTGAAAAATTCTGTTTTTTATTATTTTGTATGGACAAATTCCCAGCTAACATGTTTTTATGAAAAGTATGTTTTTATCATTTTGGATAGAAAATTGTCACAATACATGTTTTTTTTTATAGAAAATTGCATCACTAATGAGATTTTCTATTAAAAATTGCATCACTAATGAGATATTTATAGAAATTTGTTACTAGTAATATGTTTTTTATAGAAACATTACATAGCTAATATGTTTTTTATAGAAACATTACATGAGTAATATATTTTTTATAGAAAAATTATCTAGCTATATGATTTTATGAAAATAGTTATGTTTTTATCATTTTGTAAGGAAAAGTTTTTATTTGAATATTTTATCATGTAAAAATCAATAAGACTCTCTTTGACGTTTTTGATAGATATTTTTTAATAAATGCAACTCAGATGCAACCCAGATGTAACACACATACATTGAAAATCACGCGTCTGAGAATTTTTAATAAATTTCCTACCAAAAAGAAATTTTTAAAACTCAACATAGCCACCATTTTAAATTTTTATTGATTTTTTAAATTTACCACCAAAAAGAAATTTTTAAAACTCGACATAGCCGCCATTTTGAGTTTTTTAAATAAATCCAATTAGTATACAACTCAGATGCCACGAGAATGCAACACATATACACTGAAAATCACATGGCTATAAATTTTAGTCTGTCCCATCTAAAGCAAAAATATTTTTAAAAAAACCAATAATGCCTCAATCTCTTAGAAATATCAAGACTACCCAATATCCTGCAATAATATCAAGACTAACCCATATAAAGAAAAACAATCAATAATGTTCAATCAAGACTGTCCAATCTCTTACAAAAATGTCAAGACTGACCCATTTACTGCAAAATATCAAGTCTATTCCATCCTACTTCAAAATAGACTACCTATATCATGAAAAATATCAAGACTGTCCATATCATGCAATAATATCAAAATATTAAAACTGTCCGATATCTTAAAAAATATCAAGACTGCTCATACCATGCAAAATATCGAGACTTCCAGATGTCTTGTAATAATATCTTACAAAATTTCAAGACTGYCCGATATCTTGTAATATTATAGAGACTGCCCATACCATGTAAAATATAGAGACTACYCATACCATGTAAAATATAGAGACTGCCCATACCATGTATTAATATCAAGACTGCCCCATACCATGCTAAATATAGAAACTCCCCGCTACTAAATATAGAAACTCCTCATGCTAAATATCAAGACTGCTGCATCTCATACATGAATATAAACTCTGCTCAA
>MQRL01622443.1:1010-14049 GCA_001938525.1 Dugesia japonica
TTAATTAATAAATCTTGGTTGTCGACTTTTATAGAATACACATAACGAACTTCAAATTAATTCATGATAAAGATAAAGAATTATAATTTATTAGGCTAGGCATGACAAGGTGACAAGTACCTAGATTTTGCAATGAGATTTTGATAACTGATATTTTTTTAAAAAGAAATACGATCGAAGAAATCACAANAGAATTATCTTAAAGATTACAAATTGTAAACATATATTCTTAGCTTTTCATTCAAGTAAAAAAAGAGAATATTTCATTAAATTTAGAAATATGTCAATTAGAGAAATTCATGTGGAGATACCAATAGTTTTAAAATAGTCAATAAAATTACATTATCGATGTTTTGATGAGGTGAAACATTAATTTGATGTTTGACCTCGTTCCGTAAATTTTAAAGCTTCAGGTGCCCATAACAAAAATCAAGAACATAGAACACTGAGGTGCAAATCTGTCACAATTAATCAATCGTTTTAGTCAAATTGTTAGACTACGGCGATTAACAATAATAATTGCGATGACATTTTATTATCAATGAAAAGGTGTAGAAGTTCTATTTAATGGTAATTTACAAAGTAAATTCATTTTGTGTAATATGAACCATAGTTATTTGTTAATGTGACTTTGGGACTTTAATGTTATAAAGTTGATGGATTTTAGTCTCTTTTCTAAATTGATTCACTGAAACATTTTGATTGTTCTCTTAGTAATCAAGATAAGACTGGTGTGTAAAGTCATTATCCTTTTATGTGATACTGGCTTTTCGATAAGAAGGTTGTACCCTTTTTTCTCGGAAACTTCCATTCTTTATATTCCTACTTATCTCTAATTTTTCTACACACAAATTGAAATCCAGATTGTTAAAGGGTTATACAATAATTTCACGTGTCTAGTAACTTCTCTTGCACGATTAGTTCAATAGTTTTTTCGGATTAGTGTTTTTAATCTCTAGGAAAATATTATCTACGTGACTGGCTACTATATTTATCGTAAAAGTTTTTTCCTTTTATTAATTTTCCATCTAAGTACATCTGATACATTACTTATTTCGAAATATGTATTACCGTCAAGTGAATGTAGCTTGTTCGATATAAACATTTCTACTTAAACGATTTTTTTATTGAATTGGATAACTGTGTCGATTTCTACTGTTTTGGAAAACTTGGTTTTGATGTATATTTAATTAACTTGCAAGTGTTTTTATTCTTTTAATTCTCTACGGTTATTCGATATAGAAACAATTTAAAAATTTCAATAATGAAATATCTTTATTAAAAATGTCTAAGAGAGCCAAATCCAGCATAAATGAAACCATCACATCTTTCTTCTGTATGACTTCTATCATAGTAAAAAATATTTCGTATTGTTTGATTTACTTTTCAAGTTTATTTCCTTGATAAAATACTTGGTATCAATCGCCTTATAATTACATTCAATTTTACAGCTACTTCCATATTACAATAAGTATCCAAAGACGGAATAGTTCATGATTCATTTTGCAAAATGTTTCTTCAATAACAAAAATCTTACGGTACCAGATACTCAACAGTACAGACAGGAAATCAAATCCATAGTTTACACACATATAATTGAAAGTTATGCATCCAATCAAACAACATTGAAACCCAATATGACTCCTTTTATAATAAGAATTAGAAAAGGCACAATGAACACACCCGAAGCGCTCAATTGAGCATCTAGAGAACTAATCAAAATAGTTTCTAACAAGCTTGACAATAAAAGAGCATAGCACACTTCCTACAAAATCAAAGATGACTTCACTGAATCTAAATACTCACTTCAGAATAGATATATAAAAATTCCATCAAAATGATATCATTAAATTCTTGGATCTACAATTCCTGTCTCAATAAAAAATAAAGAAAACATTATCAATCATTTCACTCATGTAATTCTGGAAAACCTGGAAAATCTTAGACTTCTTGATATATCAGCTTTTGAAGAATTCCACACTAACAATGAAATTACATTGAATGAAATAAAAAAAATGCATTCACTGGTACTTTCAAATCCTCACTCAGGATGGATAGAATCACTTACTCAGATTGGTTTAAAATTGACTCTAATCACCTTTTTCCACAGGCTTTTTAACTAAATTCTGACAATAAAAGATATTCCTAAACAATGAACTAAATTCTATACTAACTCATCTTAAAACCGGGTAAGAGGAAGAATCTCATCAAGTTTCATCTTGGAGATCTATAGCGATTTTGAATACCTCCACTTTTTGTACACAATTATAATTAACAATGTAATTCTCAATTGGATAGTAAAATATATCTGATGGTTGCTCACAATGCAATGTAACAATACAGTTAATAAGAGAAAATGCCGAGCACGAGAAATGGAAATATTAACCTAACTTATTAGATATGGCAGATGTTTTTGGAAGTATTCCTCATGAATCGCTCTGGTATGAAACCAAACCATAAGATTATTACTCTAATTAAGGAGTTATACAGATATGCTTACTCTTCATACAAATGTCTAGACATAAAAAAATATTAGAGTCAGCAAAAGAGTCAAACTAGGATGCCCTATGTCTATGATGCTTTTTAACCTCGTCATAAATTTCATTATTAAAGAAACTTCAAAAGCATTTTCTATAATTTGCAATGGTTAGAATATTGCTATTTTAGCATAAACAAACGATCTTGAACTATATAAATCAGTAGACTAGGTTTATTGCCTTCCGGATCTTCAACTATCAAATCAATTTATAACAAGTGAACTATAACACACTGAAAAACACGAATTTAGAAAAGGTACGTACTCGATTGAGAACCAGAGTTAGGACCTCAAAAAAAAATAACTAAAGGAAGCTCAGAAAATCAAATTGTTCTTCTTTATCGAAGAGAAGGAAATAGTCTTGAAAATTAATGGACTAAATAATCACAATTCTTCTCTCAACATTTTGATCAATAATAGTTCAAAATATAAGTTATGCGATGTTCTCTATACTAAAATATGGATAATATATTTTCAAAAATGGAAAAGACTATCTTTTAGCAATCTGTTTAGCCTCATTAGACTATGCTCACAAATTTATGAAAAACGTAAACTTATCTGAAAGTCCGAGTTAGAAACAACATTTTGAGAACTATCACAAATCATACAGACTAAAGAACAACATGCCAACTCACTGTAGACAATGTGGCACTAAAGTCGCAACTCAAACACACATCTTCAACCACTGCTCAGCCACGAAGAATCGAAAATACAATAAATACAATCGTATTATGGAAAAGGTTGCAGCACAACTTAGAAAAAGAAACGTCGATGTTGAAATTGATTCATGTCCAGGAGGACACTCAACAAAGCTCATCCAAAAAGAAATTAGCGCAAAAGAAGCTAGATTAAACTAGTTTGACCCTATCAATCAAAGGGCTCTCAAACGAATTGGTCTAACCACAAATGAAATTTAAAAAATTCTTACCAATCTCAATTGAGAGAGTCATTAAACTTAGCTACAACATTTACTTAGATAATATAATCGATGAAGCAAAATTTTATTGAATTCCAAACTAAACTCTGTTTAGACCCTAATGCTCCAGAATTTGATAATCTTGAATTCTTTCTATAATAAGTAAAGTTTGTAAAACAAACGTTTATGATATCGGATTTATTCGAATCATCTTGGACTTATATTGAAGTAGTCACCTACAAATAGTTAACAAACGTTATTTGTTTTAAATAAAAACGAAGAAAATACACAGACATCAAGGCTCTATCAGCGTAGATGTTAGTTGGAGCAATTCATTAAACGAGATACTTTTGATTATCTTCAGAAGAACAAAAAATGGAATAAGATGAAATGAGAGAAAAGATATAATAAAAATTATTAATTAAAAGTTTTAAAATACAGTACAAAAAACACATTTAATTGACACTATTTTATAGTCTATTCTATTTAAAATTTTATCTTTTATTTTATCTAAAATTTTAATTATTAAAAATATATTAAAAAAATATATTTTATTGACAAACAGAAATTGGAAAATTTTAAGAATATTACAAAATTACAAAAATTTCAATACACATTTAGATATTTTTATAAATAATGAAAATGATAATTTATCTATTTCATAATTTATTTTTATGATACAAATTTAAATATTTAACAAATCTGACTCCAATAAACTCCGCTCAAAACTCAAAATTTCAAATCTGCCTTAAAACTGTCTTACAGAACAAAAAGAGAGATTATATACATCCACTTAAGCATCAAATAATTACTAAAAAAGATCCAATCAGCAAAAGACTTTATTGTCAATTAATGAATCTAGAAGAAACGATGAAGAGGCCATCAAAAATCTCTATGATAATGGTATCATTCGGAAGTGTAATACGTCATTAATCTGAGCTTTGATAAAGAAAAAAGGGATATACGATTATGCTTAGACTTTAGCAGCTTAGTTCAATAACTGAAAGACATGCTTTCCTATAAAAAATAAGGAATGAAAAATGCACTAATGATGTCTGCAATATATGTTTATCAGAAATAAATATAGAATTTATATTGGGCACAGACAAGTTTCGACACGATAGGTGCAGAACTATTACAAACGGACAACAATGGACAAGAAAGAGTAATTGTATATATGTCACACACCATGACGAGTCATGAGAAAGAATATTGTACTACGTGGAAAGTATTACTCGCAATTTACTACTTTTGTATTCATTTCAAACATTACTTATATGGGAAGAGGTTTATCCTTAGAACAGAACATAACGCTATCACTTTTAAGCTAAATATCAAGAGACCAATTACATCATAATTTTAAACTTGAATTAATTATTTGAGCAGTTCAGCTATAAAATTGGAGTATAGAAAAGGAATGCTTCATACAAATGCGGAAACTTTGTCGAGAAGTACATGTGATACTTATGCTCAATGTTTAATATCACATGAAGATCCCAAGAGTGGAAAATTAAAAACACGAATGTTAAATACAGTAGATAGTCAAAAGAAGCAAGAATATCTTGGAGAAAATTGTGAAGGAACATGGATACATTATTATCACATAAAAGAGACTATACAGAGGATACATAATTTATTATGTCATGCAGAAGCAGGAAAAGTAACAGCGTATATGAATCATAAATATAAAGTGTAAAATTTGTTGAGCAAAGTACAAGAAGTTGTCCCAAGTTATATAACAGGCCAGAAAGCTAAAGTGTTGACAATAAAAATGAAGGAGGAAACATAAAAATGAAGAAGGAAACATAAAAACACAGTCAGCCAACATGTTTGAGTTGTTATTTATAGATGTGTGTGAACCATTGGAGACAAGAGATCAAAAAAAATTTGTTCTGGGTATAATAGATCAATGCAGTAACTATGTAGCTTTGATTGCGATTGCAAGCAAGATGAAGACACCATACGGAAAGCAATGATGAAGAAGTGGATATTAAAGTTCGGGTGTCTGAAATAAATAAGAGTTGATTGTGGAAGAGCATTTGATTCTAAGCCAACGAAAGACTTTGCAGCTGAATATGGAATTATCCTCAAGTTTTCGAGTCCATATCATTATCACATAAACGGACAAATCAAGAGGAAGTTAAGAACTTGGCGAGATATGATACGTGCGACAGAATAACTTCCTTAATTTGGGCAAATGAATTGTTTAAGGTAGAATTAATTTTGAATTTTTCGAATTTCAATTTTAATAAGATAACAATTTTATGTGTTGACTTTGAACTTTAATATTCTTCATTGGGAATCTCTAATATTAAGTACTTATTTTCGATTTTTTTATATGGGATAAAGGCTCAAGATTTTTAACCACGTTTTACTTACGTATTATAAAATTCTTTATCAAATAGATCCTTTGTATATTCTTGATTAGTAAAACAATCTCTATTGGATGGTAACGGTTTCAATAAATTTGGAGATTCTACTTTTAATAATTGGTTACAATATAATTTTCTAAGAAATTTTTAAACAAATAATAAATTTAGACAGTAAAAAATGATATTTTCAGCAACATATTTTTAGGACAATTACAAAATGAAAATAAGTAATAATGGTTGTTTAATAGAATATAATTTTTTCATGCGAGGTTCATAATGAGTATTATTTAATCTTACACATACGAGATATTCGCTTTGCTAAGTCGATTTCTTTGTGCAGATTTAATAAACTTCATTGAAGAAAACAATTGCTCACAAGCATATGATGATCCAAACATAGTTAATAGTGTAGTTGCTTATTTCTTTGATTGCACCAAATGTACTCGTAAAGAATTCCATTCGTCTAGTATTATTTTTCAATTCAATCTTCTACTGATCTATTCTCAGTGGAAATTTTATATGTCTTCATTTTTAATTTAGTAATTCGTTCTTCAAATTTTTTCTGTAAAGAAAAATAGTTGGAACTCTATATCCAGTTAACTTAATAAAATCAGATCTAGTCTACACTAGACGATCTCATCAAGAATATGCYGCCCTCCCAGAAAGTGCCCATACCTATGCCACTGTCGAAAATACATGAGTATGTCACGTTTCGAAAACTTTATTTTTGAAAAATGATCCCCTTCGAATATTATATCGATTGATGTAAAAATCTCGATAAAAAATTTCAAAAATTTTTCAAAATTCGGGTTGTTTGCCCAGATTACCAAAAATATTTGATTTAAAAATCTGAAAATTTGAAATATTTAAACAAAAATTAATAATTTTATCAATTTTCATTAAAAATTCACATAGAAAATTTTTGCCATCGAAAATGCTTGAAAAATTTCTAGCACTTAATCCGATTGCATTATATCACGTGAAAAATTTCTCCAACTAAATGCACAGGGATTAAGTTAATCCTCTAACGTAAGCGTGGGGCGGATGTGAGGAGGATGCAGTGTACCATTATATACCTACTTATTATATTATATTTGTTGAGGTGAAAAACTTGGTACGTAAATTAAAAATAGCGATAAGTGAACTCTGAATTTTAAAGATTGACATAAGAAAGGAAAACGAAGAATTCAGACCAAAGAGAAACATAATTCAGTCGAAGAAAGAAATAATGAAAGAAAAAACAGGAATAGGAAGCTAAAACTTATGATATAACCAGAAGAATCTAGAATTACAGCAGGAAACAACGCAGAAATAAAAAAGCCAATGAAGAAAAGAAGTCATAAAAGCGGTTTTCAGAACAAAGCAAATAATAAATGAGATCCAAGTAATTAGTTCATTGGGTGAAAATAAGGAAATCATGTTGCAGTAGTAATCAAAGAAAGAGAAAATAAATTAAATGAATTAATTAGGGAAAGAAAACAACGAAGTTAAATTAATTCTAAATCAGAAAAGAAAAATGAACATCAAATTAATATTTAAGAAGAAAATAAAATAAATAATTTATTTATTTAAATGAAATAAATCATATGAATTAAAATGATTTATTTTAAAGAAGAAAATTAAATTCTTTACAAAAGTTAGAAAAATGAAGGTTTATTATCAAACTAAAATTTGCAATTAAGAAAATTATAAACAAGAAAAAATTGGGGATTTCAAAAACACAAGTTAAAATATCATAGCAAGACTAAGAAAGAAGATATAAGGGTCTGAAGATTGACCAATAGAACTCCAATAATTTTGGAATTACAACTAATAGGAAAAGCCAGGTGACAAGATTAAAATAAGTTAACGAATAAAAACGCGAAAAATGCAGTTCAGCCAATAGAATGAAAGAAAGGTGTATCAAGAAACCAGTATAAATACTGATGAAGTTTTTCAGCAAAAGGTCTATAAAAAACTGAAATCGAATAGAAAACCTCAACTATTACAAAAGGTACTTATTTTTCTATTTGGATTTTTGTGCAACGATTTCCTATCTGGACTAAACCATGAAAAATTATGGAGGACCCCTAGAGTCGTTGATCACTACCGAGGAGATGACCATCCAAGTGCTGTGCTTGCTCCGGATCGGGATTCAGACTATCTTAGTTTTATTACTTATTGTAATTGTTAAATTAATGTACCAGAAGTGAAAGTTAACATTTATAATATATTTTTCACTTGTTAATTAAGCGAGTATCGTGAAAGACGAATCCAAACCAAAGGAATGCAAGTATGCACTCGAACCTAAAGTCAACGGCTACATTCCAAAAATCTGGGTTTTTGGGGACACCAAATTAAATTCTTCGCGGGGTTTATTAGGCCGACCCCCACAGATTTAAGATAAAAAATCCACCCATCTAGATACAACCCCAACATACTATATTATATTATATTATTTTATATTATATTATTTTATATTATATTATTTTATATTATATTATATTATATTATACATTAGTAATGGTAATAATACGATTTACCGCCACGGGGGTACCCTTCATTTTTTATGTAAAATTTTTTATGTAAAATTTTTTTTGTAAAATTTGTAATGAGAAATTTGTAATGTGTGATGTAAAATTTCTGATGTAAAATTTATGATGTAAAATTTGAGATGTAAAAAATGAGATGTAAAAAATGAGATGTAAAATTTGTGATGTAAAATTTGAGATGTAAAATTTGTGATGCAAAACTGAGATGTAAAAAATGAGATGTAAAAAATGAGATGTAAAATTTATGATGTAAAATTTGACATGTAAAAAATGAGATTTAAAATTTATGATGTAAAATTTGTGATGTAAAATTTATGATGTAAAATTTCTGATGTAAAATTTGAGATGTAAAATTTGTGATGTAAAATTTATGATGTAAAATTTCTGATGTAAAATTTGTGATGTAAAATTTGTGATGTAAAATTTGAGATGTAAAAAATGAGGTGTAAAAAATGAGGTGTAAAAAATGAGAAGTAAAAAATGTCAAATTTTAAATATCGATTTTGCGCGATAAAATACCCGCGCATTTTTATTTAAGAGGAAATATGTCAAATGTTTAAGAGGAATGAAGTAGTGCAGTAAAGTGAAAATAAATGGCTAACAAATGGCTATTAAATGGTTATAGAAAATGGCTTTAGAATATGAAAAGTTAACATGTGAAAATGTTGAAAGAAACATGAAATGTTCAAGTTAGTTTGATTCTAATTTATTTATTAAAGCAGAAAAGATTTGTTTAGTTTCAAAATATAAAGAAATTAAAATGAAAAATCCAAACATGAAAGATAAAGACATCAAAAGAAATTGGTGTAACATCTAACGCTTTAAATAAATCATTAAGAGAATTAAATTTAAAACAAGAAAGAAAAAGATATCACAAACGAAAATATTATTTTAATGAGAAAACTAATTCATTTATAAATGATCAATATGGAAATTACTTTTATAATGTTAAAACAAAAAACTTTGATTTGATTCCTGAAATGAAAGTAAAAAAAACATTAACAGAAAAAAGGAACGAAGTTCACAAAGGAAATGAAATGGTAAATGCCGCTCCTAAACGAAAAAAAATATATAATGCAAGTGCAAGTGTTGGTGGAAAAATAGAAAATGATATTGAAATTAATGATTGTATTATTAAAGGAGTAAATAAATTAACGGAGATCTAAATTTATTATTTATAAAATGGAGTTGATTGTAAAAGATATAATTAAAGATAAAGATTTTACAAATAAAATAATTGAAAAATATGAAATAGCTATGAAATCTTCAGTTGCTGAAAACATGAATTACTAAAAGAAATATTTGTTCCATTTAAATTAGCAAAAAGGGCAGGTGAAATAATGGGAGAAACAATTGTTGATTTAATAGATGAAAATGAAGATTCAAAAATAGAAAATAATGTTTTAAAATCTGAGATTGAAAAATCAAATGAGTTTAATAAAGGAAAATTAGCAGAAATTATGAGAGATAAAAAAGCAAAAAAATTATCTCAAACTGCTAATGAAAAATTATATAATCGTTTAAGATTAACAATGAACAAGTCTAAACAATTGGTTTAAGAAATAGCAATGGAAATACAAACAAAAGATTTAATACGTTTTATAAATATTATTGAATGTTTAAATCCAAAAGTTAAACATCAAACAAACATAATTTACTTTTTAATTTTTATTTTAGTAATAATTTTTATATATGAATTAATAAAATATTTCTTTAAGAAAGAGACATGAATACATTTATAGATTTAGACAATAATATTAAATTTTCACACACAGCAATTAAAAANGACACATTAGTAATTTCACCATCAGCAGGAACATTAAGTAAATTAAATTCAAGTGGTGACAAAGTATTCCAATCTCTCTAATCTACAAATCCACTTGATATCTGTAATTCACTTTTATACTTTAGAATTATTATTAAAAATTTAACAAAAGATAAAATAACATTAGAAAATAACTTCTTTTCAAGTTTATTTAATTCAATAAGAGTATTTCTAGGTTCATCAGAAGTTGAAACAATAAATGATCCAGGTGTAATAAGTACAATGTTAAATTTAATATTTACAACTGAAACATGGAAAAAAGAATATGGACAATTATCAGGTTGGTTGCCAGATGTAAATAAAGGAGATACTGATGTTAAAAGTTGGGTTTGCAATTTAGGATATTATATCAGAAAGAAACTTTATGCAACAGGTAAATTTGAAGGTTACTTTCAATTAAAAACATTATTTGGTTTTATGCAAAATTATAATAGACTTTTATATAACACATCGATAGAACTTAGATGTAATAGACAAATTGAAAATAAACTTTTATTTTATGGAGATAAAGATAGAAAAGCTAGTTTAGAATTAGAAACACTTGAATTACACATACCAGAAGTTAGATTATTACCAAAAGCAGAATTATTCATGTTAGAAAGAATATCTACAAATAAACCAATTAACATTTCTTATTTAAACAGAATATGAGGAAAAACTAATTTAGAAGTAGGAACATTTTATTCATTAAAAATTGGAAGTTTAGCATATCAACCTAGATATGTTTTAATTTGTTTTAAATCACCAAATTCTTCATTAGAAACTAATGATAATTTATTTATACAGAGAACATCAAAAGAAGTTGAAAATGAAAAGAAAGAAAAAGTTTCAACACATAGTTATGTTAAAGGTTTACAATTACAATTAAATAATACTAACTATCCAGCTAATGAATTAAAATTTAACATGTCAAAAAATGAGATGGCACATCTATATTTAAATTATGTAAAATGTTGTCGTGACTTTTTAAATGAACCACAATTATCACTTATGGATTTTGGTAATTTATATCCAATGTTTTGTTTTGATATTAGTGCACATGATGAGAAAATGAATATTAATAATGTTGATGTAACACTAAAAATAAATAAGGATGATAATTTTAAAGCAATTGTTCATTGGTGTATTTTAGAAGAAAAACATGTTGAGATGAAATTAGCTAACAGTAAAATTGTTACAGTTGAAAATGTTAGAGGTATTGATATTTAGATGTTTTTCCAATAAATGTAAAATGTTAAGTGATAAATATTAAGTGATAAATGTAGAATGTTAACTTTAAGAAATGAAGAATTTTATATGTGAAGAATGTGGTAAAATAATCTTAAAGAAGAATAAATCAAGACATTTAGATTTGTACATAAACAAAGTTAAAGGTGGCGACTTACAATATAGTAAATTTATATCAACATTATTAAAACCAATTACAACAGAAAAATATCCGGGTGAAAGACATTTATTTAAACATAATTACACTGGACCAGGAACTAGATTAGATATTAGATTAGATGAGAATTTACAACCAAAAGAAGATGAAGAACCAATTAATAATTTTGATGCCGCCGCATTAAAACATGACATATCCTATAATTCAGAAAATATTAGAGATCAACATATTGCAGATGTAAATTTAATACATGATTTGAATAATATTGAAAATCCAACTAGAACAGAAAAATTTCAAAGAGCTCTTGTAAAATTAGCTATGAAAGGTAAAATAGTAATTGGAAAAGGTCAACGTAAGAGAAAAATTATAAAAGAAGATTCTGATGATGAAATTAATCCAAGTATTATTAAAAGTAAAGAACTTCATAAAGATTATAGAAAGACTAAACATTTTAGAAAAGTAATTGTACATGATAAAGATGATATTTGGTCTGCAGATTTAATATTTCAAGGCTTAGAACGTAAAGGTAAAAATGTAATATTAACAGTTATAGATCTTTATACAAGATTTGCATTTGTTGAACTTTCCAAAAGTAAAAGTAAACCAGCAATAACAAAATCATTTGAAAGAATTTTAGAAAGAAGTTCTAGAACTCCAAATAAATTATGGACTGATGATGGAAAAGAATTTTACAATAAATTTTTTAAATCTTTCTGTAAAACAAATCATATTGAAATGTACACAACCCAAAATAAAGGTAAAGCAGTTGTAATTGAAAGATTTAACAGAACATTTAAAAACAAGCTCTTTAAACATTTTACTGCCGTTGGAAATCAAGATATAACCATAGAGTTAATACAAGAAATTGTACATGATTACAATAACACAATACATTCAACAATTAACATTA
Organism: Dugesia japonica; assembly: GCA_001938525.1. NCBI lineage: Eukaryota > Metazoa > Platyhelminthes > Tricladida > Dugesiidae > Dugesia > Dugesia japonica. The sequence goes on from MQRL01622443.1 coordinate 13,485, forward strand.
CACCTCAAGAAGCAACAAATAATCCAGAAAGTATTAATATCGCGAAGCTGGCCTACGGACATATTAAACCTTTTAATGAAAATCTTAGATTTAAAATTGGAGATTGAGTAAGAATTACTAAAATTGGAAAAACTTTTCCTAAAGGTTATACTTTTAAATGGTCTAAAAGAATTTATGTTATTACTAAAATACATAACACTGAACCTTTTACATATCAAATTTCAAATCTTAACGGCAACAAAATATTGGGAAGATTTTATAGTAATGAATTACAGAAAACATTATTATAAGAAATGACTTATGTATGGAATAATAATATTACACATTTTAAAAATAAAGTGTTACCTAATAATTTTAGACTTTTAATGATTGGCTCATCAAGTTGTGGTAAAAATGTTTTATTAATGAAAATGTTATTAACACCAGAACTTTTAGATTATAATAATTTAATTATTTATTCAACAACAATTAATCAATTTGAAATTCAATTGTTATATTTAGGATTTGAAAATGGATTAACTAAAGAAGAAATTAGTTTAATGTTTGAAAAACAAAATATAGTACC